>BDCZ01000210.1:76396-101384 GCA_001662365.1 Chlamydomonas applanata | reverse complement strand
TTTTGGGGGGGGGGGGGGGGGGGCGGGGGGGTGGAGGGGTGAGGGGGTGCGAGTCAAAGGCGTGCTGCATTGCGGGGCTCTGCTCTGAATGACTGTCAGTTCTAATGGACTAACCGACTGACCGACGCATCCTCCTGACTGACTGGTACGTTGATCGACTTGACTGACTGACTGACTGACTGACTGACTGACTGACTGACGTGGCGCAAGCGCAGGGCGAAGCAGTACCTGCCGTTCTTCCAGCGCGCGGGCAAGATGCTGGGCGTGGTGGAGTACGTGCTGAGCGGGCACAGGCTCAAGGTGGGTGGTGGTTATGGTTATGGTTACATAGGCTGGTGTGTATTCGCTGGCTGTGGCTCTCATGAGAAGTGAACCCGCGTGTGCAAACAAACGCTGCATGCACCCAGCCGCCTGAACCACCACCAACCACCACCAGCAACAGTACGAACCAGTGCGAACCCCCTTGACCGCCACCAACCGCCTCAACCCCCACGCCAACCACCAACCGCCCCCAACCGCCTCCCAGGTCACCATCCCCAAGGAGGGCGTGACCATCGTGTTTGCGCCCAGCGGCATCAAGACGCCGCAGCGCGCGGCGGCCGCAGCGCCCGGCAAGCCTGCGCTGGGCGGGGAGCCGTTCGCGGACGAGGCGGTCGCGTTCACGCGCGAGGCGGCGCTGCAGCGCGACTGCGAGGTGGGCGGTGTTGAGGGGGTTCTAGATCCGGGGTGCAGGTGGTGGTTGCCTGGTGGGCTGCACTGGCTGCCAGGGTTTTGGGTCGGGGGTGCGGATGGGGATGGGGATGGGGATGGGGATGGGGTTTAGAGTTTGGGTTCAAGGTTCAGGAATTCGGTTGAAGCGCGCACCCCACACCCCAGAACCCTCACCCCAAAACCTGCCCCAACCTCCCCGCCTCACGCAGCTGTCGGTCGAGACCATGGACCGCGGCGGCACATTCCTGGGCACCCTCACCATCGCCCCCGCTACCCCCTCCGGCAAGCCCCTAGACCTAGCCTTGGCGCTGGTGCGCGCGGGGCTGGCCCGCATCCAGCCAGGCATGGACCCCGGCCGGCTGTCGAACGGCGTGGTGCTGGCGGAAGCCCAACGGGCCGCGCAGGCGGCGCGGCTCGCGATGTGGGCGAGCTGGACGCCCGAGCAGGAGGCGGCTGAGGCGGGTGCAGACGAGGAGGCAGGGGCGGGGGCAAACGGGGGGGCGGGGGGTGCGGGCGGCCGGGGGCAGCAGGAGTCGATGGAGGTGGTTGTGACTGAGGTGGTTGACGCGGGGGAGTTTTATGTGCAGCGGCTGGGGGAGCCGCGCATGGCGTGGATCACGGAGCAGCTGCGCGCAGCGGGCGCAGCAGACCCGCCCGCCGTACCGGTGCGTGCTGTGTGGCTGCTGGGCTTGCACTGCACGGCACGGCACTGCACTGCACCAGTTCTGCACTGCACTGTACTGCACCGGCTTGCACGGCCTGGCTGCCTGGCTGTGCGCCTGTCTGCTTGACTGGATGTCTGCCTGTCTGTCTGCGTGTCTGTCTGTCATGCCCTGCCATGTCTTGCGCTGATGTGGGTGTGCTCTGCTTGGCGCCCATGGGCCCACACCCCCCAACCCCCCGCCCCTGTGCCACCCGCTCCCCACCTCAACACATCCCACCCGCTGCACCTCACGCACACCCCCACCTCACCCATACACTCATTCACACGCACCGCCCCCCCACCACACCTCACCCCCCACCTCCCCCAACGCACCTCGCAGCCGGAGCTGCGCGCGGGTGCTCTGTGCCTGGCGCAGTACAGCGCGGACAAGCAGTGGTACCGCGCGTACGTGGAGAAGGCCAACGCGGCAGCCGGGCAGTACGACGTCTTTTTCATCGACTACGGCAACAGGTGTGCGCATGGGAACATGGCGCGTGTGGGCCATTGGGCGTGCGTGTGCGTGCGTGTGTGTGTGTGTGTGTGTGTGTGTTGGTTACATCGTACGCCCATCATGGCGCATAAGTGCCTGCCTCGAGACAGGATTAATAACATTTTGTTATAGGCTTGTAGCTTCTAAAATGTCAGTGTGTATGCACATGGAGCATGGCGGTTTGTGTGAGGGCCTGGGTAGGGGGGGAGAGCAGCCCTATTGTTGTAGGGCGTGCCTGCACTGGCAAGAGGTCGCGTTTCAGGTGGATTGAAGCCAACCTGTGCGTCCCCTAAACCCTAAACCCTATACATGTCCCCTGAACCCTGAACCCTGAACCCGCCTACAGTCAGCTGTGCACGCCCTCCATGCCCAGCTCTCGCCGCCCTGCACCCCCAACCTCCATGAACCCCTTCACACCCATCACCGCGCGCCCCCAGCCTAAACCCTGAAACCCCATCTTTGAATAGGAAGGAACGCGCTGAACCCACATCCCCCCCCTGTGTGTGCGTGGCGGCGCAGGGAGAAGGTGGGGGAGCGCGCGGTGCGATCGATCGACGCTGCGCTGGGCGCAGTGCCCCCCCAGGCCATCCAGTGCTGCCTAGCGTGGCTCAAGGTTCCTTCTGGCAGCGCCGACTTCGCAGCAGACGCCCGGGAGCTGCTGGGGCAGCTGCTGGGGGGTGGGGCGCCGATGGTGGCGACGGTGGTGGGGCGTGAGAAGCCGGGCCCCAAGGACAATGCCAAGCACCCGAAGTGGGCGCAGGGCAAGGCGGTGGTGCGGCTGGTGGACGCGGAGAGTGGGGTGGATGTGGCGGTGGAGCTGCTGGCGGCGGGGCTGGCGCGGCTGCCTGCGCTGAAGCGGGTGAAGGACCCGGCGGCGCGCGAGGCGGTGGGGGCGCTGCAGCCGCATGAGGAGGAGGCGCGGGGCGCGCACCGCGGCGTGTTCACGTACGGCGACCCGGGCGACTCGGAGGACGAGGACGCGGCAGCGCCCAAGCCGGGCAGCGCATGGGGCAAGCCGCGGTAGTGGGGCAAGCCGTGCGCGTGTGTGTGTGTGTGTGTGTGGCCGAAGGCCGGGATGTGTGTGTATTTTGGGGGCAGAGGCGGGGCCTGCTATGGGGAGGGTGTGCACAAGTGTACAGTCGTGCCTGCTGAAGCGCGTGATGATACCGTGTGTTACGCCGCGCTGCGCACGCGGCTTTCGCGGCACTGCTTTTCAACCCATGACTGGTTTGTGTTCGCGGTTCGTTTCGATGCACTGCCGCTGCTGCTGCTGTTGCTGCTGGGAGCGGGTGCAGCTGGGATGAGCACATGCATGTGGTGCTGCTGAGCATGTGGTGCAGTGCAGCTGAGTAGGTGGTGCATCTGTGCGGGTGGTGCAGCTGGGCGGTGGTGGAGCTATACCGTGGGTGGTGCTGCTTCCCTTTGTGGTGTTTGAGGCTGTTGCAGGCAGGGGATAGCTACACCAGTCAGGGCACAGAGGCTTGCATGGTGCCCTGCTCACATGGTATGCACCCCCCTGCAGCCATCACCGGGATGTGTATGGCTGCTAGGGGCTGGGCTGGGTTGCTGCCGCTGGGGTGTCCCCGCTCCTGTGTTGATTTGTACACACGACGCTTTCAGAGCTGAGCACACAGGTGGGGGGCTAGCTGTGTAAGGACTTACTGCTGTGACTGTGGGCCCTGAGCTAATAATAATAACACGGCGTGTCACAGATGTGTCTGCATGCCGGAGCCTGACAGTCGTTGCCGTATCTTAACACCATCACTAGAGGACCAAGCCAGCCTTAAACACCAGGAGCCGCCCCACTACAGCACCTAAGCTGAATATGTTTAATTAGCTTGGATGAGAGGGGGGGAGGAGGGGTTCAGGCCCAGCATGCGTGTTGCTCCTTCGCTCGCATGGTACACCGTCAGCTAAAGAGAAGGCAAAGATGAACAGCTGTGGCACACTGCATGCAGCCGCGATGCTCCCAAGGCAAAGAAGCCCAGGCACATGCCACGCTGCTGGCTGGTCTGTAGGGCATGCACGCTGGCGGCAAGGGCGCATAAGGCATCCATCGCGCACAAAGAAAGCCCAGGCACGTGTCGTGGTGCCCCTGGCAACCGCACATAGTGTGGTGGCACACGCCTTGCGGCATTTGATCCCTGTTGATCTCCATTTGATCCCCTCCTGATCCCCTGATGGCGGAGTGCCAGGAATTCTGAGCTGGGTGTCGCATGAATTTACAACAACGTCGCAGCAGTACAGAGTTCAGCAGGGAATGCACATCACAGTGCCTCCAAAGCACGTTCCAACACGAATGGCCATGGCTGGTCTGGTCAATGTGGCACTGCTCAGGCACCGCTATGCATATGTGCCAAACACCGCCCTGTCACCTCAAGTGTGTGGCTTGCCAGGAAACGCTTACGGCTGAGGCACGTCTGGACGGAATGCTGCGGGATTAAACTATGCAGCACACCAATCAAGCATTCCAAGCCATGTGTGATCTGGCCACTGAGAGCGTGAGGGATGATTTTCGCTCGATTCAACGTTTCGTCAACGTGTTGTCAGGTATATGCATCCATACTGACTGTTGCCGCCATTAATTTGGTAGTAGTGTCCCAGACAAGATGGGTGTAGCGATGCAGTGCGTTTAAGCTAGGTCATGCAGCTTCACAGCCGGGGGGCGAGGGCCGGCCTTGGGCCGAGCTCATCGCCACCCGAGCTGGCGACCACTGCTGCTGCTGCACATCCACAGGTAATGACGCCAATCCCGTGCATTGAAGTTGCTAACTAGAAGCAGGTTGTGCTACGATGCTCAAACGTTTGTTGTGGCCGCACCACATATGGCCAGGTCGCACCACTGCGCGTCAAATGCATCGCGCGAGCAGCTCTAGACCCCCGCCAAAGTCCCAACGTGACGCTGGAGGATGTCTTCAATGGCGTGGTACGTGGCTCCACTCCCCATCACCAGGCACTGCAGCACGCGAGGCGATCAATAATCCTTGTTGGGCGTACCAGTGTGCAGCTTTTAATGGCTTAATAACTACGGTCATGTGGTTTTGGTCTGTGCCACAGGTTGAGCAGCGATCGCGAGCAGCAAGGCCATTGGCGAGCAGCCCCGCACAGCTGACTCGGGCCATCAACGAGTGCAGCAGCGTGTGGGAATTGCAGCAGCTGGTGGCGTCCTCATCCAAACACCCCATGTTCAATGCCATCCATGCGACTGCCACAGCCACTCGCATGGCGGGGCTCATGAGCAGTACATGCAGCCAAGGCGGGGGTGCATGGGCAGCAGCAAGCCCTTCTACCACGTACATCAACGGGCATGCGCACGCAGGCAATGGCAGCGCGCCTGATGCCACCAGCATCAACAGCAGTGCAAGTGCTTGCACCCCCACTGGCAGCAATGGCGCAGGGGGCATGTCAGTGGACCTGTCAGAAGCTGCCAGCCAGGCAGCCCTGCTGGTGGCCCGCCACATGGACACACTTGATGCACGCGGCCTGGCCAATTGCATCTGGGCTTTGGCACGCATGTCAGCCAGCCTGGACCAGGCGAGCAGCACCCACATCAACGGGGGTGGGGGTGGGGCTGTGGGTGGCATGCCGTACTGTGGGCTGCCCCTATACAGCAGTGGCACACCGGGTGCTGACGCGCCAGCCACAGCCACAGCCCCTCCCGCCTTGAACGGCAGCAGCAGCAAGGCCGCCTGTCACCACGCACGCCACCACTTGCGTGCCACTGCCGCGAGCGTGCTGCAGCGCGCGGCCGCGTCAGAGTTCCGTGGCTTCAACCACCAGCACCTGTCCAACACGCTCTGGGCGGCAGCAGTGCTGCGGCTGCCCCTGAGTCAAGCAGCAGCAGGCTCTTTCTTCATGGCAGCGGAGCACCACCTGGGGGCTGCATCAGGCCAGGGCCTGGCCAACATGCTGTGGGCATGTGCACAGCTGCGGCTGGTGCCCCCCACCAGCTGGATGGCACGCGTGTATGCTGCCCCACCATCCACGCTCCTAGCCTCGGGGCCACAGGCGCTGTCCAGCATCCTGTGGGCGCTGGCAGTGCTTACAGGGCGCGGCAGCGGCGGGGGCGGGGGCGGCAGCGGGCTGCTCGCCCCCCCACCCGCTCCCTGGCTGCGCATGCTGCTGTCGGCCGCGCAGCCGCTGCTGTCGGACGCGGGGCCGCAGGCCCTGGCCAACACGTTGTGGGCGGTGCAGCAGCTGGGGCACGTGCCGGGTGCGCCCTGGGTGCGTGCCGCGGCGGCGTGCGCGGCGCCACAGCTGGGCCACATGGCCCCACAGCAGCTGAGCGCGACCGTGTGGTCCATGGCTCAGTTAGTAGCCCCTGCCCCAGCCGCCTACCACAGCAGCGGCTCCGAAACCAGTACCGCAACCGCCCGACCCCATGTACTGCTGGATCCCGCATGGGCCGCGCATGCCGCGGCGTGCATGGGGGCGTCCCTGCCTCACCTGTCAGACCAGGAGCTAGCCAACACAAGCCTGGGGCTGGCCCGGCTAGGCTGGCGTCCGGGGGCGGCCTGGGCGCAGCAGTGGGTGGCCTGTGTGAAGGGCCGGGGGCTGGAGCAAAGTGTGACGTCACTGGCGGGGTGCATGGCGGCTGTTGCGGGGTGGTTGGCACCGGGGCCCCACCACCCACCTGCTGGGCAGCACCTGGCGCCCTGGTTGGACGTGGCGTGCAGCCAGCTGGCAGGGCATGCAGCACACTGGGCGAGGAACAGCAGTGGGGTTGGGGCCCCCCGGCAGGAGGGGCCTGGCTCTGAGGGCTGCACCCCTCAGCTGCTGGTCGCGCTGGGAGCGCTGGCGGCTGCGCCGCTACCACGCTGGCGCGCTGCTGGGCTGGGGGGTGGGCTGCTCACGTTGGTGGAGCAGTGTGCAGCACTGCTGGCACACGCCTCGCCACAGGCGGGCAGCGGCAGCAGCGGGGGCAGGAGCAGCAGCAGCAGCAGCAGCGGCAGTAGCGGCAGTAGCGGCAGTGGCAGTAGCGGGCTGGTGGCTCCTGGTGAGGCCGCCGCCCTGTGTTGGCTGCTGGCAAAGCTTCAGTACGTGCCTCCACGCTCTTGGTTGGCCCAGGTGATGCCCCCCCTGTTAGCAGGCACAGGCCCCTGGGGGCTGAGCCATAAGGAGGCCGCCATGGTGCTGTGGGCGGTGGGTGCATGGGGCCTCGCGGCGCCGGCTGCTGATGCGGTGCTGGCACAGAACGCGCGCGCTGTGGGCCGCAGGGCTGATGCAGCTGTTGGAGAGGCGCACACGCCGGCAGGGGCTCAGGCACGGGCACGGGTAGGGACTCAAATGCAGGCAGACGCACAGGGGCAGGCACAGGCAGAGGCAGAGGCAGAGGCAGAGGCAGAGGCACAGGCACAGGCGCAGGCACAGGCGCTGGCAGGGGCTGGCGCAGGGGAGGAGAAGGCAGGTGTCAGTGCGCGTGGCCCGCAGGTGGACGAGGGTAGTGGGTGTGATGACCTGGCAGGCCCGGGGCCCTCCTCCATTGCAGCTGCACTTGTGGCCCTGGCACGTGCGCAGCAACAGGCCCCCGGCCGCCCCCAGGCTGCCACCACCATAGCCCACCAGCAGCAGCTGCAGCTGCGGCAGCTCACGCAGCAGGCGATCAATGGGTCCGCATCAATCAGTGGAGGCTTGGACCGGGGAGCAGCACCCAGTCAGCTAACAGGCGCAGTGGCGTCACAGCCAAGCAGTGTGCGGCTGCTGCGGCTGGCTGCAGCCCATGCGCCACGCATGGGCGCAGCTGACCTGGCGCAGTGCCTGTGGTCAGCGGCGCGGCTGGGCTTTGTGCCTAGCCGTGCATGGGTGCGGGCGCTGCTGGGCCGGACGCTCGCCCTGCTGAAAAATGGGGAGCTGGAAGCTGGGGGACAGCTGCCCCTGGTCATGTGGTCACTCTCACGCCTGCGTATCCGGCCGCCGCGTGCAGCAGTGCCACGCATGCTGCTGGCGTGCGTTGGGGCGGTGCGCACGGCGTCGTCCCAATCCATGCACGCACAGCCTGGCTGGTGTGATCAACAGCAGCAGGAGCAGCAACGGGAGCAGCAGGAGCAGCAGCAGGAGCAGCAGCAGGAGCAGCAGGAGCAGCAGCAGCCGGTGGTGTGGCACGTGGATGCGCGCGCGCTGTCATGCGTGCTGATGGCTGTGGCAGCCTGGCAGCTGGCACCGTCTGATGCGTGGTGGGCCCTGCTGCTGGGCGGGGCTGGGTGGGAGGAGCGGTTGGCGGGGCAGCACGTGGCGCGCGGGGGCATCTGGCCTGTTCAGGCTGTGGGCGTGCTCTCACGCGCGCTGCCGCGGCTGTGTGCGCTGGGCGCGGCGCCGCCTGAATCGGCCGCCCCCGTGTGTGCGCGCGCACTGGCCGAGGCGCGGGCCGCGCTGGCGGCCTGTGACGCGGCACGTGCGCAGGGGCAGCCGCCCCCCGCCATGGCTGAGCCGCTGCGGCTCATGCTCGCAGCCACACAGCTCATGGCTGCCACGGCGGCTGGAGCCACACCCACACGCCCGGCCTCGCCGGATGCAAGCACAACAGCAGCAGGTGAAGTTACATGGCTGCATGATGCAGTCCCAGTGATTGAGCGCCTGCTGCCCCTGGCTCCGTTGCATGTGGCCGCATCCCTTGCGTCCGCCCTGGGCCCCGCCAGCAGCCGGCTGGCGCCTGGCCAGTTGGACAGCCTCGTCACAACTCTGGATGTGGTGACACGGGGCCGGCTGCCACGCGCGCCGCCCGATGCCGTGTGCGCGCTGCTGGGGGCATTTGCCGCGCTGCGCGCCCGCCCCGAGCCTGATTGGGCCGAGGCCGCGCTGGGCGTGCTGGGCGCCGCGTTGCCTAACATGGACGGCCCCGCGTTGGCGGCCACCGCGGCGGCGCTGGCGGACGCGCGCGTGCGGCCGCCGCGGCGCTGGATGCTCGGCCTGCTGCGTGTGGCACGCGCCGCGGTATCTGGCGCTGCCTCGCTGACAGCGGCAACACCCTCCTTGGCGCCTTCAACCTCAACGATGCCAGCTGTCACCCCCACCCCCGGCGCCTTCACCCCTGGGGCCCCCCCTGTGCCAGCTTCCCCGCAGCTTCAGCAACGTGCGCCCACCCTGACCCGCGCCAGCCTGGACGGCGCCAGCCTGGACCCGCGCCAGCTCGCTCCTGCAGCTGCCCCTGTGACGGCGCGTGCCAGCATGTCGCTAGACGCGGTGTCGTCCCTCACATCTGCCATCATGCGGTTAGATCCAGAGCTGGGTAAGCGCTGGGTGGCACAGCTGGCGGTGGTGTACAGGTGAGCAGGCAGTACAAGTGTGCGCGCGGGTGACCAGCGGCAGCGGTACGGGTGAGACAGACATGCAGCACGTCACCCGGCCCCCAGCCAGGAACCAAATGTCAAGGCGCAGCTGGCGGTGGTGTACGGGTGAGCAGGCAGCACGTCTCAAGGCAGAGCACCACCTGCAGCAGGCCACCCGTCCAGAGCCCCACTCAAGCGGCCCCATTCAAGGGGATCAAATCAGGGGTGCCAGTCAGAAGCTCCGAGGCATGAGGGGCAGGGGCGCTTTGGCAGGCTGATCAGGCCCAAAGGAGCTGGGTGTCGTCACACTCTGGGGGCCCGAGGGCATGGTCGAAGGCCACCGTCATCACACAGGGGGTCATGGGTCGAAGGCCTGTGCCCAACAGATAGGGGACTCTTGACAGCAGCAGGCAGCCCTTTTTCCATGTCAGTGCTGGCATTCTCCATGCTGCCGTCATGGACCTTTGGTCGCGCAGTTGGTGGTGGGAGCTGGGTGCTGAGGGAATTCAAGGGCCAGCTAGGCAGGTATCTCATGGGGTGCGCAAACATATGATTGGATGCACTGGTGGGCATGTATGTACACATGCTGTGAGAGAACAGTGTGAGAGAGCAGCTGACACAGGGCTGTTGAGCGTGCAGGTGCGAGGAGTGAGGGGAGAGGGATAGGGCTCATAGGAGCAAGTAGAACAGAGCACTCAAGCGAGGTACTGGCCGCGACGCAGCTGCAGATGCTGTTGCTGCAGCACGATGCAGCCGTGGCGCATTTTCGGCAGCTCGCAGTTTTGATGCGTGGTGTGTGGGGGCTGGCGGCTGCATGCCAGGCACCTGGGTTGGGAGGATTGAGGAGGTAGGGTGCTGAGCATGGAGCAGCTGAGCATGGAGCACGGAGTGGAGTGAGAGGGTTTTGGGGAGCTGCACAGTCAGGCCGCGAGCGCTGCTGAACTCAGACAGGACATGGCAGTGGACAGTGTGTGACGGTTGGTTGGGCCCTTGGGTGCAACGCCACCAATGCATGCCACCACCGGGAATGTGTGTAACCAGCTGTGACCCGAGTTACACCAGCACAGCCCTGTGGACTCAAACACCTGGCTGCGCGAACCATCAAACACATGTCAGCAACTACAGACCAACTGCAAACTTGGCTTGTTACAGCGTTTCCCATTAGGGGTGCTGCGATTCCCTGATCCTCCTGTGGATCAATTGCTACCAACTGCAGAGATGCAGACCAATCTAGCGTGCCAGCTGGCTCCTGCACCTCCAACCCTTCAGCACTGTGGCTATGTCACTGCAATTGCAGACCAACTGCAGACCATTGAACCATGCCAGGCGAAAGCCGGCCAGCTCCTGCAACCCTTGAATCCCTCAGCACAGTATGAGGGCCTATTGGCAACACTGGTGCCGGGTCTTTCTATTGCAATCACACCAACAGCACAGAGTCTACTGATGGCAGGAGGCGGGTGCAGGTGCCCAGACTTCCTTTAGAAAGCAGACAATCTTCCAAACTTGTGTTACTCGTGCATTCTGAATTCTGCTACATTCTGAATTCTGCATTCTGAATTCTAAAACTACAAGGCTCATACGTTGTAGGACCGCAGCGGCAGCTTCCAGCTGCCCATGCAACCATCATGCACATATGCAAGGGAGTACAGTGCTCTCATACGCGTTTAAGTGCTGATACCCAACTACCCGCGTCGTGCCATCCGGCTGCTCGCTAACATACATCAAGTACATACTTGCTCTACCGGTACATCAGTGTGCTCAGCAGTTTGTAGCCAGCGGTTTTCTACCCATGTTGTGTGGCGCTGAGGCTGCTGCCGGTCGGGCGGGCGGGCGGGGGGCGGGGGTCAGTTCAGAGCGCGCGGCCCAGCCACAGCACCAGCCAGGGCACCAGCTGGGCACAGCCACGGCATGCAACACCGAGCAGCCCGTGACTGGCTGAAGGTGTGTAACAACAACAACAACAACCACGGAACAGCCGCAGCACAGATTATACGCAGCCACAGCACAGGTTTGACTTAGCCACGGCCCAGCCACGGCACCGGCTGCTCCTGAACAGGCACCCGCGCCGCCTCCGCCTCCAGCCGCCGCGTCAGGCTCTCAGCACTCAGTCCCGGGGAGCCCCCCACCACCCATTTCAGCGCCGACCCCAGCAGCGCCCGGAACCCCCGCCGCCGCACGCCATCTCTGCTGGTACCCTCCTCCACATGGGCGGCTGTGCATTCTGCATGGAGCCCGCCCTGCTGCTGCTGACTTTCGTGCTGCTGGGAGGGCGCTGCAGATGCTGGCTGCCCCTGCCCCGCAGGTGCCACATCCCCCGCAGTGGCGCCAGCAGGCACAGCCTCCGGCCCATTGCCACCCGCTTCTGGCGAGCCCTTGGCCTCCTGGTTACTGCCCCGCCTGCTGCCGCCCCCCCGCAGCCCGTGCCCCTCTGCCGGCTGCTGCCACATGGTGGCCACCTGCTGAGCCGCCAGCGCCGCCGCGCGCGTAGCCACGCCCCGCAGCGCCAGCTTCGGCGCCCCGATCGTACCGCCCAGCTCGATCGGCAGGCAGTACCGCGGCGGCAGGCCCTCACACCCCACCCAGGCTCTCAGTGTCGGCTCAGGGATGCCCACAGTCATGGCCAGTGCATCCGTGTCTGGGTGCACCGCCCCCCACAGCGCAAGGTGCACCCCATCCCCCGGCCCCTGCAACCCCGGGGGCCCAACCAACATGTCCACCCGCCGCTGCCGGATCACCCCGGACCGTTCAAATTCCACCACCATGCCAGACACCCACGCCTCCAGCAGCCCCCGGCCCGCGTGGGCCACTGTGTCACTGGGGCCCGCGGCATTGCCATGCCACCGGCCGCCCCCCTCTCCCTCCTCCTCACTCTCCTGAAGCTCATACGATGGCTCATCCTCCTGGGAAGACTGGGAAGACTCCGCCTCCTCTGAGACGCTTTGGCGGCCACCACCTGCAGCCGGGCCCTTGCCGGCAGCAGAGCGGTGGGCGTCGGGGTGGTGCTGGCGTTGATTGCGCTGCTGCCGCTGCTGGCGGCGGCGCGTTGCGGCCGCGAGCTGCGGCAGCCCCAACGCTGCGGGGCACGCGCCGTGGCAGCAGCAGTGGCAGCAGCGTTTTCATCACGAGGGAAGAATCGGGGTGGAACAGAGGGTGGGGGAAGAGGTATGAGAGGTGAGAGGTGTGAGGTGAGCTGGGGCATGAGCTATGTGGTTGTGGCAGGTGGTAGCTGGTGTGGTACGGCAGGCGTGCAAGTTGGGTTTGCACTCGCCCAAACCCAACGGGCCAAAAAGGTTTTGAAAGGCCAGTTGCAGTGCTTGAACAGCAGCACGCACACAGCTGGCACGTATTCTCGTCAGCTATCGGTTAGATCATCATCACGGCAGCAGCAGCAGCAGCCACTAGCAGCAGCAGCAAGGGAGAGCCACCCACTGTGGGAAATGTCGGAGACGAGCGGACTGGCGCCCAGCCGCAGCTGCGGGCAGGCCGGTTGTTAATAACCAGTTTGCGCATTAGCAGTTGGATCAGGTCAAGAGGAGGAGAGGGAAGGGGACTGCACCTGCTGTGGGGTTCATGGCTTTGGCAGGGTCAGCAGATTTGATGCACGTCAGCAAACCCTTCCCCTCCTGCCCCGCACATCTGCCATGCACATGCTGGCTACAACCAATGATTAGTCACTCTAACCACACAGCATGACACGCACACACTTCAACTAACCCCAACCACGTTGCCAATCCACCCAACCACCACCTGCAGCACCCAGACCACCGTAACTGCCCTCTAACCACCCCCACACCTCCCAAACCACCACAGTAACTGGCCCAACAACCACCTTAACCATCCCAACCGCGTTGCTCAATCCAGATCACCATCCTCACCCGCATCGGCTCCACCGTCAAGCTGGCGGCAGCATACGGCAGCGCCAGCCCCTCGGGCGCAAACACCGCGCGCACCACGCCGCCCCCGCTACTGCCGCCACCCCCGCTACTGCCGCTGCCCCCGCTGCTGCCGCCGCCCCCGCTGCTGCTGCCGCCCCCACTGCCCTCCGCGCCGCCTTCTGCGCCGCTCGCCTCGCTCAGGCCGGCGACGGTGCCTAGGATGGGGGCCACTGCAGCCAGACCCCACCTGCGGTACAGCCGTGCAGAGTGACAGACGTGCAGGACGTGCATACAAACCACTAGAAATGTGCGTGGGCTGGGTTTCTGGTGGCAGCCCCAGTCGTGCATACAGTGCCCTGCCCCAAGACGTGCCCTGGGTGCAGCGGCTGGGTCAAGACTCTTTTACTGAGACCTTTTACTGGCCCAGCCCAGCCCTCGAGCTCAACCCAGCTCCTCCTCCCCCTCCTCCCCAAGTCTCCAAGGACTTCGTGCCCAAGCGCAGTTCCTGCACCACCCGCCTGACACGTCACACATATATCACAGAAACTACACTTAACACACATATCATACACAGTATATTAGACGCATCTCCCTTGCCGCTGACCTAGCCCCCCAGCCACCAAGCAGCCCGCCCCTCCACCCCAACCCCACCCTTAATCCATGGCCCCAAAGGCATGAGCATCCAGGCCCCATAGCAGCGCTGCCTATTCTATGGCCCCAAAGGCAGGCCGGCCCTGGGCCCCACCGTGACAGGGCGGGCGTGAGGCGTAGGGACACGGCAGCGGGCTCGTGCATCAGCGCTGAAGGCAGGTGCTCCTGGAGCTGCTGCCATTAAGCAGGGGGGGTGCAACATGGCGACGGTTGTGCGCATGCAGGGCATGAGTGGGGCATGGCATGGCATGGCATGGCATGGCGACCACCCCTAGTGCTTGCCCCACCCCGTGCTTGCAGCAGTACATCACCCTCCTTCACACGAGATACACCAGCAAGTGCCACACAAGATCAGCAGATCCTCAGCACCACCACAGCACAGGACAGCCAGCGCACCACAGCTACAAATCCAACAACACCCCCCTCCACACAAACACGCGCACACACATCACACCTGTGCACGGCCACGCGCGTCATCGTCAACAGACCACAGCCGCAGCCGCACATGTAGGTTTGGGCTTAGTACACGCCATTCCCCAGGCACCACTGCTCCCGGGCCCAGGGACCCCATCAGCCGCGCCAGCTGTGCTGCTGCTGTGGTGTGTGGCGGCTGCCTGAGCCACCAGCCCATGCCCGGGGGCCCGGTGGCATGCTGTGCAACGCTGTGCCCTATGCTACTGCCGCCGCTACTGCTATTCCCGCCGCTACTGCCGCTGCTACTGCTGCTGCTATTACTGCTACTGCCGCCGCTGCTGCCGCTGCTGCTGCTACTGCCGCCAGCAGTGCCGGCAGCCGCCACCCTGCTGGGCTTACCCCTGACAGCAGCATTGCTGCCCTCATCCGCCAGCGGTGGTGGCACACCTCCCAGCAGAACACCTGCCATCTGCACCTCCTCCCCTGCTGCCACCCCCTGACTTCGACTCACTGGTACCCCCTGCCCCCAGCCCCCTGCTGGCACCAGCCCAGCCCCCCCTAGGCCCATCGGCCGCACGGCGGGCCCCCCCGCAGCTGCCCCCACGCCCTCCCCCGCTTGGCTAACCCCAAACCCAAACCCAAATCCGAAGGGCGTTCCGGTCGGCCCCCTGTACATCTCCTCCAAATGAGGTGCCCCCAGTGCTGCCACCACAGACACACTGCCCCCCAGTATGGCTGCCATGTCTGAGCTCACCCTGAGCCGGCCATCCAGCACTCGCACGCGCAGCTCTGGGGTGCGCAGCTCTCCAGAGATGGCGACGGAGGAGTCGCAGCGGCACAGGGCGTCCATGAACGCGCCCTGCTGCTGCTGCTGCTGCCGCTGCTGCTGCTTGGAGTCTGGCTGCTGCCCTGCCTGCCGCTGCTGCTGCTTGAGACCTTGCTGCTGTGATGCCTGCTTCCCCTGCCCCTGCCCCTGCCCCTGCCCTTTTGCTTGCCCCTGCTCTTGCCCTTTTGTTTGCCCCTGCCCCTGCCTTTGCCCCACATCCTTCCCTTGCTCCTGCACCTGGGCCTGCGCCCCCTGCTGCGCCTGCAACGCCTCCCCTTGCACCCGCACCGTCTCTGGACCCCCCCGCTGACCAGCAGCTGCTGTGGCTGGTGACGTACCACCAGCTGCCACCTGCACAGCACTGCTGCCGGAGCCGCTGCCTGGAAGGCCTGCCGCGGCCTGTGCACTAGGGGGGGGTGGCGGCTCAGGAGGCTCCAGCAGGCCGGCGCCCTGCAGGGATTGTGATTGGTTATATATGATATCATATCTATATCATATCTATGAAAATATATATATATATATATATATTTATATTACATATATTGGTGGGGGTGCGGGTGGGGGATCCGCATATACGCCGTATCCACAAGCCGTATCCACATTCACACCGGATCCACAATTACGGGTTGAGCTCTGGACAAGCCCAGGCCATGGGAGGGGCCGAGGGGGGCAGGGCTGGGTAAGCACATCCCCCGGGGCGGCCCCTGTCCTGCTGTGAGACAATGTACCACAAAGTATTTGCAAGAAACACTGCAAACACCAGCCAGTAAAGGCAGCGAGCAAGTTGTTGTTCCTGGCCTGTGCACCAGTTGCTGCTCCTCACTCTCTCCAATCATGTCACATCTTTTAATCATTTGGGGCGCCGGCATCGGGGTGTGGGCGCCGGCGGTTGGTTTGTACGGGTGGTGTGCTGGCAATCTAAGACCCCTCTTTTAAGAACAGTAGAAGTGGCCTCATTTAAAGCTGGATGGGCAGATCCATACAATGCCTTCTGCGTAATTTACTTGTCACCTAAGCCCTCCTGATGCACTTGGTCCCAAGGGATATCTCGCACAAACAGAGCGGGATAACCCCCAAAAGCATGTACACCCCCATTAACTTTGTTAGTATAGATGAATGGATCAGTAGTGATGTACTACTAGTGATGGCAAGGCATCCCGCCCACCTGCAGATAGGTGAGCACGCGGAAGTCGCGCGCCACTGGGTCGTACGCGCCGCTGATGGTGGGGCGGTGCAGCGTGATGGACGCGGGGGCCACTGTGATGCGATGTGAGATGTGAGATGGACGATGCGATGTGAGATGTGAGGTGTGAGATGTGAGCTGTGTGATAGACGCGGGGGCCACTGTGGTGCGATGTGAGATGTGAGATGTGAGATGTGTGATAGACGCGGGGGCCACTGTGATGCGATATAGTGGTGGTGGCAGTGGCGGTGGTAAACGAGCAGTGAGTGGATGCAGATGTGGGTGTTGTCTTTTCAGGCGCAGTGAGAGAGCGTATGATATATGCTGGAAGGTGCAGTGATGAAGAGGATCTTGAGATGCTGTGTCCTTGGCATGCTGTGTCCTTTTCCCAACGGATTGCATGCCCCCCACCCTGGCCCAGCCAGCCACAGCCCCATGAGAGGCACTCGCATGTCCACCGCATTCCAACCCTCTGCCCGGCGCAGCTGCACCAGCAACCACCCACCCTCCCACCCAGCCAAACAACCAGCCGACAAACCGACCACTCCACACCTAACAAACCAACCAACCCATACCCAAGTACCACCCCACGCACGTGTGTACAGCTGCCATGCCGACCCCTCCGCCACCACCTCCGGCACCTCCAGCAGTACACCACCATCACCACCACCACCGCCACTGCCGCTACTGCCACCGCCGCAGCCGCTACTGCCACCACCGCTGCCGCTACTGCCACCGCCGCTGCCGCCACTGCCGCCTTTGCTGTCACTGCCACTGCCACCGCCGCCTGCGCTCCCGCTGCTACTGCCACTGCTACTGCCACTGCCGCCTCCGCGCTCTTCAGCAGTGCCATGACTGCGCTGCGGCTCTGTCACACGGAGCCCCCGCAGCACCAGCTGTGCGTGTGTGAGCCCAGGCATCGCCACCTCCACTGAATCTAGCCCAATGGTACCTGTGGGGCGTGCAAAAGGGCGGGGAGGGGGGTTGGGGCCGGGTTGATGGCGGGCGGGGGCAGGGGCGGGCGGGCATGGCATGGCATCATGTGCGGCAGTGTGCGAGAGTGCGTGCGTCGTGTTTTCAATCTCCATGTTTGGCGCATGCATGCGGCACGGAGCCATGTAACCAGGACCAGTGACCAGCCTTCCACCCATCATCCTTGCTACATGCTCTGGCTAGCTGCGTTTGCAGGGCATACCCAGTCATCCTCCATCACACTATGGTCACGGCCCCACCTGGCTGTGCCGCGTTCAGTGCCGCCACGAGCACGCGCGTGCCCGCAGGAGTAGTGAGCAGGTAGGGGAGGGATGCAACCGCCACGCCTGTACACGCATGGGGCCATGGGGGAGACATGGTGGCAAAGTCATAATGCTGAAGAGTGGCGATTGCATGTGCAGGAAAAGGCGAACGGGTTGGCAAGAGGCATGCAGCATGACAGGCGTTGGGCGCCCCATGCAGCACGAAAGAAAGGGGCGCTGGCATGCTGCCAGGTCAGCTGTGCCACCGCCGTTTGGTGGCGTGCCACGCATGCCCTGCACATCATCAGCGATCATGCTCTGCACAGAATGCCACCATGCTCTGCACATGCCACCCAGCTCCCCACCTGTCGCAGCGGCCGCTGTGCCCACGATGCGCAGCACCCTGCTGATGCTTGGTGCCTGCGGCATGCTGGCTGAAGGCCCTGGGGCGCCTGAAGCACTGCGGCACTGATGCGCACGCCGCCCTGCGCGCACCCGCCCGAGGTGTCAACGCGCATCCTTAGTCAAACCCCTGGACCTGTGCACAGGCGTGTACAGAGCAACATCAGTACTTCGACGTAGCTTACCTGCAGCTCCTTTTGAGCAGGATGGCCGAAACCCAGGCCGACCTGCTCCTAAACTTGGACCCGTGAGCCACATTCGACAATCAAGCGCTGCATCATGTGCAACACAGTGCTGTTACGCAAGAGTGCATACATGTCCGATCACAAATATAACGAACCTAACTGAACTGCGGCCTCTTTCCATTCAAACCGAGCGTGCCGGTACCCAATACATATTGGTATGCTGCTGACTACTTCGATCTGTCTACACATCTGAGCAACACCTCGTGTTTCGCAATCGAGATCTCGATGCAAGTCCGTGCCACAGCACCGGGTGCGTCTGGTTGGCACGTTATGCTATAACACGGCCCTATCGTTCCTATCGTTGTCGCTTGCCGTCTTGGCCGTGGTGGTGCATGTGTGTGGGTGGATGTGTGGCGCTCATGCGCGCGCCCCGCATGCAGCACTGTGTGTGCTTGCACACGCACGCTTGCGCATGCACTGCCGACACGCACTCTCACCATCACCACGATCATGATGTCCACAGGTGGGCGGCTGCAGGGCCGGGCCAGTGGAGCCACTGCACGGCCCGCACCAGCTGTCATTCAGCCCCAGGCAACCGCCACCAGCACCCAAGCCATCCCTGTGGATACAGCTAAGGTCACACGTGTCAAGCTCATCACACGCACCAACTGCGAGCTGGGGGTCAGCAGATACCCCAAGTGAGGTCACACTCTGCCTGCTGCACCCGTGGTTTAGCTTTGAGCGGTGTACAACCGCTGCGCCTGTTTTAGTGTGTACTCAGGCTAGCTGCCACTTCCCACTTGAGTGCACCCTTGGGACCCGTCCATGCACACCATCACCCGGCACGCTACCCACGCTGTCTCATTTTGAGCTGCTCCATCCCCATCCCCCACCGTTTCAGCCCCTGCTCCCGACCGCACCCCTTTGGGCCTTGTCCGTGCACATCTCGAATCACAATGGTACAACTCATCTTGATTTGCGTTATCCCTGACCCCCCATGTGTCAACCCCTGCCCACAACCACAACCGCCGCCGCTGGTATCACAGGTTTGCGTACAACGCGGGAGGTGGCGGCGGCTGGGCCGTAGCCAGCGATGCAGGTGGCGGGAAGCTGCGCGTCGTGTTTGACCCGGCCGCACTGCCCATCCCGCCCCTCAACTGGCGTACAGGCTCCATGTTCAACGTGCCCATCCCACCTCCCCTCAACATTGCCATCCAGCCGCAGCGGCTCGAGGTGTGTGGTGCAGTGAGGGATGAGTGGCTGCAGATCTGGTGCCATCTAGGACGAGGGTGCATGGGTGCAGATCCGCTAACATCTAGGACCGTCTGGGACGAGGGGATCAGGGGCCCATGACCAGGGGGGCAGAGGGAGGATCCTGCCGCTGGGGCTGGCAACCACGGGGTGGCTGCCCTGATGCAGAATTACTGTTGATGAAGCTGAGTTGAAGCAGGGTGCGAGTGCCGAGCTGTCGTGCATGTTCCTGGCCAGGCCTGGCTGTGCCTGGGCAGCGCTGCGGCCAGCCGCTTCAGTCGCACGGCAGCTGGTCTGCGTCCCTTCCAAGTCCATGCTCCAGTCCGCGATCCAACAATGCATGCTCAGGACATGCGCCTTCGCAATCGCCTGTACTATGCGCACGCGGCCTGCAGGGCGTGATCGACACGGTGACGGGCCGCGCGGACTTGGAGTTTGATGCGCAGTTCATGTGGGTGCTGTGCATGGCTGCTGAGATGCTCTGTGTACAGTCTGTAGTTACACGTGTATGTACAGAACCAATGTGTTCAAGCTCTCCCTGCGTGATCTTCCACAAACAACCAACTGCTGGTGAAGCTGCATGTACTTGGGTAACACAAAGAAGGGGTAGTGGTTGGCGCGGCCCTTTGGGCCCTGCTGCCACCGCCATTGTGATGCAATGTCTTATGTCTATGAAACTGGGTCATGCGCCATCACCCCACGGCCTTCATCATTTGTATTCATATGATGACTGAGGCATGCGATTGATGTAATTATGACGACATCTGCGGCATTTGATTGCCGCCTGCGTTGCCGCTGCTGCTGATGCCGTACCGCCTGTACCGCCGTACTGGCCGTACTGCCGTACTGCCGCAGGTTTACGGCAGGCAGCCTGTACGCGGCACCACCCCTTGTGGTGCGCACGCTGCTGACAACGGAGACATCACGTGGCGCGTTCCGTGAGGCCACGGGGTCACGCATTGCTGACAACCGCGGCACGTGAGTATGGAGACTTTGGACATACGTTCACACACATACATGTGTCATGAATAGAAACTTGAAATGCAGCTTTACAGGTAGTTACCTGCATTTTCACAAGGAGGGGAGCATGTGCCAACAACGGGTGTCTCGCGCGCACTGAATGCTGAATCTGTAGGGTCCCCCATTTCTTGTCGCTCATAGTGGCTGTGGGCAGTGCAGAGCCCCTGCGATACGAAGCCCTGGGGGAGTGCCCTCAGCTCTCCTGGCATAAGGACGGTCACGTCACTCGCCTTACCCATTACCAGGCTCACAGCCACTGTGCTCATGTGATTCGCAGTCGTGCGCCATTGCCGTTGTGCTGCAGCCGCGGCAACTGTGCCAGCGCTGTGTTTGTGCTCAGCCGCTGAAGCTACCCTGCACTGATGCAGACTGCTGGTCGCTGGGCCTGAACCACCCACCACCACCGCGACCACCCAACCCCATGTCCCAGCACCATCCCCACTTGACACCTCATTCTTTCGCCTCCAAATGTGCTTGGTTACAGGCTGGTGGGCACTGCGACCGTGCCCAAGACAGGCGACGTGTTCATGGACATCTTCCTCATGCTGCCCTCTGATGCTCTGGCCATCATGGTGGCCGACTGGGTGTTCGAGACGGCGTGAGCGCGCTCGCTTTCGTCTGAGCTGGCCCAAAGGAAGGCTCGGGCTCTGGCCTCAGGCACTGGGTGTTTGAGACGGCGTGAGCCGCTGCAGGCTTGCACTTGAGCTGGCTGGAAGGCTCGGCCTGGCGCTGGCTCGAAAACTCAGAGGTTCAGAAGCTCAGAGGTTCAGAGGTTCAGAAGCGCAGAAGCTCAGAAGCTTGGAGGGTCAGAGGTGCTGAGAGACGGGATGCAGGCCACACTTGTCATGTGTGCGTGCGTGTGGGTGGGTGAGGGGGTGAGAGGGTGGATGTGTAGTGTGAGGCCCCGCCGCTGCTGCTGCATGTGCATGGCTGCAGCTCTGGGTTGGTTGGGCCGAACGTGGCAGCTGGACTCTGAACGCTTTCATTGCATGGCCCGTACCTTTGCATGGCGCGTACCTGCTCAAGCGGGCTGTCATGTATGGGAGCTGAAAGCAGTCGCGGGACTGCCAGTGGGTGAACACAGGGCACAGCGTAGGACTCCTACGCTGTGCCGTGTGTGCTCCTACAGTAGGAGAGGTGGGGGTCAGTGCCAGCTATGTCGGTGTGTCAGGAGCGTGTGGCGTGCACAAGCTGCAGTGTGCAGCAGAGGGGGTGCATCCCATTACAGGTGGGCTGCAAGTCAGGCTGCGGCGTAGCACTTCAGTAAGCTATCAACTAATGTGGTGCAGGAGTGAGGTATAAGTGAGCACTGCTGGCACGAGCTGAGCTGTTGGGTGCGGCTGTGGTATGCAAGCCGGCTGTCAACTTGGATGTATGTCACACCAGACGTGCTCCTGCTGATCTGACCTGCGGCAAGCTGCGGCAGTTGCTGTAATGGTGCAGCGGCGTCCCAGTGCGCTTTTGCAAGGGCACCTGCTCTCACGTGTTATGCACAGCCTTGACCGCATTCACACCATTCTCTGCTCTCTGTGCCTGCTCCTGCGGCTAGTAACAGGTCAACAAGCAAGGGTGGCGAGGCACAAGCCAGGCACACGCATCATGCGAGCCAGCATGCACCTCGCATGGGCATTCACATGCTGCACATGGCGTAGTCCTTCAACAGCGCTCAATGGTGCTTGCCGTGGCCATCAGCTGGCCGAAAAATGAGGCACGCCGGGCTCACAGGATCGTCACAGGGATCGTCACACAGATTTAAATCGTTTCCAACCGACAACAATCAGCAAGTCGATGCGTGCAGTAATATATAGCGTGTGTGTTCGCTGGAAAACCAAGCTGCAATGGATATCAATTGGGAGGCTCTGGCCATCACTGCTGCGACCATCGCAATCTCGTGCGCTTCCTACTTGCTGTTCAATCCCAGCCGAAATGCTGGCCCGCAACCGCCTAGCCCACCGGGCTACCCTCTGATCGGACACATCCCCTACATGCTTGGCCGGAGCTTCAACGGCGTGCACATGCAGCTGGTCAAGGTGGGGTGCTCATCGCTACAAATATGCTCTCCTCGCCTGGAAACATTCTTGCATGGCTGTGAAAGTATGGACCTATGAAGGCACCACCTTGCAGCTTCATAGCATGCTACTGCACACGGCATCTGGGAGCTGCTGCTGATGATGCATCCACGCTGCCGAGGGTAGTGCGCCAGCATGGCCGCTGGGCCGCATGCTGCTGCAGCACGTGCAGCATGCATGTGCACCCACGCTCTCACACGCGCACGCGTGCCCAGCCAACAGCGCATCAGTGCTTACGGACAGACGTGCACGTGCCATCAATCGCCTTCCCGCCATTGGCGCTAACACTTACCCTGTGCCTGGCTGCCACAAATCCCGAGCCAGGCTCACACCCTGCCTCCAGGCCTGCCTGCATATACCTGCACCGTTCTCGGCGCAAGCTTCCTCCATGCCCAGCCAACTGTTCCCACCCCCTCCCTCCATGCCTGCCCTGCATGCCGTCCGCAAGGCTGTACTTTTGTTTTTGGCTTCCGCACGCAATGGGACACAGCTGGCCGGCCCCACCCGCAGCAAAGACTCCCTAACCCCACACAGCCCTACAAGCCACGCAGGCCCCGCATCACATACATCACACACTTCACGGACCCACACACCACAAACCCCACCTCCCACAAATGCAGCGCACCCCATGCACCCATACACACCACACCTCACACATTTCATTCACACATACGCACCCCACACCTCTCACACTAACACACGCAGTGGGCTAACGAGCTGGGTGGCGTGTACAAGCTGAACATTGGGGGAGCCACCTATGTGGTGTCGGACGCGGTGCTGGCTGCCCGCGTGCTGGCAAGGGGGAAGGGGCGGCTGCCCAAGGCGCGGCAGGTGTACGACAACAGCCTGCAGCTGTCGTGCGGCGCGTACTCCATCTTTGTGAGTGCCTTTCCTTTATGAGCGCTGCTTTGTAAGGGTTTCTGTGCACGTCATTACTTTTGTGTGGGTCAGGGTCAGGGTGGTCAGGGTAAGGGTGGTTGCGCATTCAGGTGCTCATCGTAATCTCTGTGGCTGCCGGCCTCCCTGCACCCTTGCCTCGCTGCCAGTCCAAGTCAATCACGTGCTGCACACGCACTGTGTTGGGCCCGCTGCTCGGGGCAAGGCTGGCTTTGAAGGCAGGCGGTTGAAGCAAGAGTAGACAGCAGTGAAGGGCTCTCCAACACATCTTAATTACATGCCTCCTGTGCCGCCTGCTCGCGCCTGCTGCATGTCCCTGCCGGTGCATGTACACATGCAGAACGATGTGCATGAGGGTGCCTACTGGCACGCGGTGCGCAAGGGCATGGCGCCCTGCTTCTCCACAGACCACGTGCGCGCCATGTTCCCGGCTGTGAGGTAAAGGAGCACCGGGTGACAGCTGCTGTCCAGCACCTGAGATGCATTCCGCCCAGCAGGGTAGGCTTGGTAGTAGTCTGGGCCTTCATCATTGGCAAAGATGCAGCCGAGTGATGGTGTTGGTTTTACCTTCCTGGCTATGTACCCGCCACACACAACGAGCGTGTTGCTGCCTACTGATAGCTGTCCGGCTGGATACCGTAGCTCAAGCCAGCTACATGGCATCTGCAGCAAGCATCGCACGCGCAACCTCCACGCCCTTGTACTGCCTGTGCTGCTGACACCTGCTCCCACACGCTCTCCCCTGGTGGCACCTGGTTCCACCTGGTTCCACCTGGTGCCACCTGGTGCCACGTGGTTGACACCTGGTGGCACCTGGTGCCACCTGTTTGACACCTGGTTTCGTCTGCTCCCAACTCAAACCCGACCTGCACTCCCACCTCACTGTAGGGGCGTTGTGGACCGGCAGGTCAGCATGCTGGCCCAGCTGCCGCCCAGCACCCCCGTCGCCATTGAAGGCTGGCTACAGCGGTGCGCTGTGCGCTGTTCAGGGGGGGTGGGGCTGCAGCAGCAGCTGGCATGCCACGTCCAGCCTGCGCTAGCTGCGGCTGGGGGTTACGGTTATGGTTACACAGGCTGAGGCGCAACGCACACTGGAACAGCGAACGCGGCCAAGGAAAACCGGCCTAGCCTGCAAAAAGGGGAAAGGGGGTACTGCACCACAGCTTGACCTGCCGCACCCCGGAACTGTACTACGACTGTACTGCAACTGTACCGCACCTGTAGTGCTGGGGCAGTACCATACTCCTACTGCCCACCTGTGCCATGCTGTCTCCATCCAAGCCAGCACAATGGCCGCATGCTCGTCACCACGCCGCTGTCCCGCCATGTGCCTCACCCTGAACCTGCCCGCAGCTGTGCGCTGGACATGCTGGGAGTGGCGGGCTTTGCCAAGGACTTCCGAGCGCTGGCCGACGACGGCTCGCCGTTCTTTTCGGTGCGGCTCTGCACCGGGCGGCACTGGCTGCCAGCCTGGCTGCGTTAGTTAGTGTTACTGGCCATGGTAGAGTATCACACACCTGCAGGCAGGTGTAGGGTGGGTGCCTGTCTGTCAAACACGCCTCAGGGGGGCCACTTAAATATGGGCTACGGTAGGTCACAGCGACAGGGCTGACGTGCTGCAGACTGGCACGCCGCAGCCGAAAACGTAACGCTGCATGCGGCGTGCACTGAGACTAGGGTGTGTGCTGCGGCTGCTGCCTCCTGCTGGTGGCCCTAGGTCATCCATGACGCGATGGAGGAGTTTTCCCTGAGGCTGGCTAATCCGCTACGGCTGCCGCTGCAAAAGTGGGTTTTGTGCCCCTGGTCGCCTG
>BDCZ01000210.1:60097-73185 GCA_001662365.1 Chlamydomonas applanata | reverse complement strand
ACTGGGCATCAGGAGCCAGCAGCACCACGTCGTCGGCATACAGCAGCATCTGCAACGCCAGAGCATGGTTGCATCCCTGGGGGGGCGTCACCAGGTGGCCGTCGATGCGGTAGGCCACCTTGAAGCCGGCAACCCCCCGGTTGTCGCACTGAGCCTGGAGCATGCGTGCCACAAAATCCATGAACACATTGAACAAGAGGGGAGACATGGGGCACACCTGTCGCACCCCTGTAGCTGTAGGGAACACACGTGACTGGAAGCCAGAAGCCGCAACGCGAGCTGTGCTGCCCTCGTAAAGCTGCTGGATGCGGCTGACCAGCCCCGGGTGCACCCCACGAGCCACCGGCAATGCCCATAGCGCATCCCGGTTCACGCTGTCAAACGCCTTGCTCAGGTCCACAAACGCTGCATGCAATGGCGCACGGTGCGAGCGTGCAAGCTCCAGCACGCGGCGCAACGTGAACAGCTGGTCTGTGGTGCCCCGGTCAGGGCGGAAGCCACACTGGGACTCATGAAGAGTGCTGAGCAGCTGCTGCCTGATGCGGTGGTGGATGACCTGCACATAAGCCTTACCCCCAGTGCTGAGTAGAGACAGGCCCCGGTAGTTGTCCTTCAGCACCCGCGGCCCTTTCCCTTCGTAGAGAGGGGCCAGGAGGGCTGATTTCCGGTCTAAGGGTAGCTGGCCATCACGCCACACCGCCGTGATCACCCGGTGCGGCCACTCCACGCAAGGGTCTGCCTTGAGAAGGCGAGCAGGGATCTCATCACTGCCTGGTGCCGTGTTGCGAAGGTGTTGCACTGCATCCCGCACCTCCTGCAGAGAGGGTGCATCGTCACCTGCGTGCGGCACAGCCACAACTGCAGCCGCCGGTGCACCCGCCGCTGCTGCTGCCACAGCTGCATGACCCCGAGTGGCCACGCCAGGTGCTGACACTGCCATTGGAGGTAAGGGGGCTGGGGCAGGGGTCGCTGCAGCACGAACCATGGCAGGTGTGGCGTCTGGAATGCCGTGTACTGGGTCTGACCTGGCAATGCGATGCAGCTCGGCTACCCCATGGTGCTGGCTGGCCGTGGCTGCGACCTCTTTGAGAGCATGCAACAGTGGCGGATGGACTGCTGTTGGCACGTTCAACACCCCCTGGAAGTGCTCAGCCAGAGCGTGCCTCTTGGCCTGCCCATATACCATGCCCGCGTCTGTCTTGATGGCCTGCACTTCTGTGTGCTGGCGGCGGCCGGTGAGCCGGTTGATGGCCTTGTAGGCTGCATGCAACTGCCTGCCTTGGAGGTAGCCTTCAACCTCCCCTGCACGTTCCAGCACCCAGGCATCGAAGTCGGCAGCAGCACTGGCCTTGGTGGCGCTCACCAGACGGCGATACTCAGAGTGAGCTTGCTGTACTGCGTCCAGCTGCGCTGCAAGTGCCACTGGGTCAGCTGGTGCTGGGCCGTCGCGGAGCTGCACCCACTGCTCATGAGCTGCGCGTTTCTGCACAGCCAGCTCCATTATTCCAGGCCTCACCCACACTCGGCTGGAGCGCCTGGGGCGTGGAGGGACAACTGCAGATGCGGCTGCCCGTACTGAGCTGAGCATCGACTGCCATTCAACGGCCGCGGTCGCGGGCTGTGGGGTGCTCTGCACGTGGGTTAGCAGCTGTAATCGCACTGCAGTGCTGTAGGCAGCTGCCACTGCCGGCGCGCCCAGAGCCTCGGTGTTGGGAAATGGCCGGCGGGTGGGCCTGCCACCTGCACGCATGCGCAGCTGCACGTCGCACATGACCAATGTGTGGTCGGAGTGGTGCGAGACAGCATGGAGCACTGCGTGGCAGCGAAGCACACTGCTGGCCCAGCGCCGGGACACCATGACATAGTCCAGCGTCGCCTTGTACCCAGTAGGTGACTGCCATGTCACACGGTACCGGTCCGGCAGCTGGGAGTAGGTGTTGGCCAATCGCAGGCCGTATTCAGCGCACAGTTCCAGGCACCTGCGGCCATTGTCGTTAGCGACATGCGCCCTACGGGGTGCTACAGCTCGCGGTTGGGCTAGCTGAGGGGCTGGTCCGCGCCGCACAGCCCGCAGATGTGAGGCAGTGATGCTGCTGGCGGGCGAGGCAGGTGATGCTGAGCGGCTGCCTGGTGAACCAGGGGGCGTGCCGTGTGAGGCACCAGCTGCGGCGGCGGCTGCAGTGAGGTGCTGTGGCGTGGTGGGCGCACCCCAGCGCCCAAGCACGCCAGGCCAGCTTTTCCATACACAAGGCCAGCATTTCCAAGCACGCCAGGCCAGCATTACCATACACAAGGGCATCATCCATGCGGCTGCGGTGTGCACGCCGTGTGCACGCACACTGCTCTGCGCGCGCTGCATGCAGTTTCTTCGGCCTGCTGTCTGAGTTCAAAGCGCGCGGCCCACCGGACGCCGATGATCACTCGCTGTGGGCGGCGCTCATGCGCATCAAGGTGCTATGGGCGGGGGCATGGTGGTGCTCCCTGGAACAAGATTGTGTGTGGTTTCCAGGGCTGACAAGTGCACGGCTGCTCACCCGGCTGTTTGCTGATGCCTAGCTTTGCACGCTCGGCTTCACTCAACGAGTTCTGCTCACTGGGTACATGCCGAGCGGGGGCTTCCTGCCTTGTGCTCTGATGGCTGCATGCCAAAACATGTGCGCATGGCAATGTGTCGTGCAGGACCCTGCCAATGGCCTCCCGTTCCCTGATGCCACCGTGGCAGGCAACATCGCCACCTTCCTAGTGGCTGGCTTCGACAGCTTGACGTACACGTGCATGTGAGCATGAGACTGGTCTCTGAGGGGGCGGGACCTGAGGGACCTGAGGGACCTGAAGTGGGGGCCGCAGGCGCTCTCACACACTGGGTGTGTGGTGTGCGGGTGTGGGGCGGCGGAGCCATCTGCGCTGGCTGCTGTGTTGCGCTTGCGGCGCATGGCTCACACTGATGACAGGCTTGACAGCACACACACCGGACATGCTTGGTCCACTAGTTTGACCAGCCCAATTCGCCATTTGTACTCCAGCTGCATTGTATGGCTGCTGCACTGTTACTGTACTGCTGCTGCACTACGGTACTGCCTGCCCTGCGGGCTACTGCGGCTCGTAGTGCCGCTGCTGGCCACGTGCTGCTTGCGACCTCCATGCGCCCATGCGCAAGTGCTGACACCCGCGTGCTTTGTGGGACCAGGTGGGCGTTGTACGACATCGCGCGGCATCCGGCCGTGCAGCGCGGAATCGCACGGGAGCTGGCCGCTGCTGGGCTGCTGGCGCTGCCAGACAGCGCTGAGCCTCGGCCGCTACAGTACAGCGACCTGCACACTCTCCCCACCTTCAACGCGGCACTCAAGGAGTCGATGCGTGTGCACAGGTGTGGGGCTGCAGGGGGGATGTGAAGGGACCAGGTCAGGGTGCAGGTAGTTGGGAGGTGGGGTGGTAACTGGCCAGGGGCCAAACATTGGTCTGGGGTTAGTGCGCAGGCAACCAGGTCCACCGGGGTCCCATTGAGAGCGGGTTCCAGCCGCGTATTGACCTTCATACAGCACCTCTGAATATCCGACAGCTGCTTTTGGGCCAAGCCATATTCTACGCAAACACACACGTACAAGCGCACGCGAAAATACGGATTGTGTACAGCATGCTGGCGCAGCATGCTGGCCCTTAGGGGTGGTCTTTAGGAACTTCTAGTTGATGAGATTCGGCAATCAGATGAATCTGTGAAACGTCTCGTTGTGAAGCGCAGTGGTGTTATTTCAACTACAGCATCCTGGCCCTGGATGCTGTTTGCGCACACGCGCATGCGCCCATGTTTGCAACTGCACATTGCCGGTGTGCGCAGTATTCTGGCCACGGGCACCTTCCGGGTTGCTGACGCACCACTGCGGCTCGGTCCGTACACCGTGCCGCGTGGCGCCAAGCTGTGGGTGCCCTTCCAGGCGCTGCACGCGTCACGTGTCAACTGGTCACGGCCTACGGGTGGGTCACGGCTCATGCGGGCAACACTCAGCAATGCGCGGGATGGAGCTCATGTCACGCACAGCAGCCCCCCTGATTTCCAGAGCGATGTTTCACATCCTTTAAGATGGGGGTGCATGGGGCATCCGTTGTGGGCATGCATTGCTGTGCGATATGCTCTGTCTGTGCTGGTATGGTATGCCTGGTCAGGCGGGTGGGGATGGTGCTATGAGCCATGATCCCCACAGCTGGTACCCGGTGCCGTCGCTTCCACCCGCTCGGCTGTGACTCGCCCTGCATCACGCCCCTGCTGTGCCGCCCGCAGAGTTCGACATCAGCCGGTGGCAGACGGACGCGGGTGGCATCAGCAAGGGTGACAGCCAGGGCGCGCAAGGCGGCGACGGCCACATCAGCCACATCACACAGGGTGCAGGTCTGGATGAGGGCGACATGGAGCACATCAAGGACCAGCCGGCTGGGGCTGCAGCTGCAGCTGATAGCCTGCGGCCAGAAGACTTGGCTCCTGGGGCGTATGCAACGCCAGCCGGCCATGCCGCCGCACGCGCCACCTCGTTCCTGCCCTTTTCACATGGAAGCCGCAGCTGCGTGGGCATGTGCATGGCGTACATGGAAGTGCGTGCGATGATGCTGGTGCGTGCTCTGGTGCTGGACCCTGGGCTGCCTGGGGCTGGGGCTGGGGTTCAACTGCTGGCCTTCTGCTGTTTGCTCAGCTTCCAGCACTGCTGCCTACCATGCTGTGCACGAAGGCACGCATGCAACGGACCTCCACCAACACACATCCTCCTCGCACATCACACTGCTGCGCACCAGAGGCACACATGAATGACATGATGCTCTTACCCTGCCTCAACCACCAGGATCTGACAAACCCCGGCTCCCCCCACCCTTTCTTTACAACCACCCTTCCACTGCTGTTCCTCCTCCCGCAGTCGCTGCTGGCCCGCTTCTGGTTTGAGGTGGATGAGGCGGTGACAGGGAGCCATGAGGAGGTGGAGGCAGCTCAGCACATGGCACTGGCGCTGACCAGTGGGCGGCCCATCTACCTTCGGCTCACACCCCACTGTACCGCAAACCTCGTGTGATGAGGGTGTGGCAAGGCTCCTGTGCCACCATCCTTGTGCGATTACAATGGCATACTATGACTGAGTGGATGGGCTGGTGTTTGTTGGAGGAGTGTCTGTCCATGCAGGCGCCTGGGTCTCTATGGTCTTTAGGAAGTTCTGATTGATGGGCTCTGGCAAGCAGATGAATCTGTGAAACGCCGTGTTATTATTATCATGGTCACTGTATGACTGGGGCAGTTGAGTGCAGCTATCCAGGCAGACAGTGCAGCGATCAATCAAGTGATGGGCACCCTCGCAGTGGACGGCATATGTTCAAGCATGCTGCGATGGTGGTCAGGAATGGGGCATGAGACTGTACGTGCTTGCGCATGTCGCTGCACTGCAAGCGTATCGCTGCAACGCTTCTCGTTTCCTTGTGATCTACTTTGTTTATGCAGCCAGCCGAGTGATTGTGCTTGCCTTGGAACAAGGCATGGGCTGTGTGACACTACATACTGAGAGGGACAGGGGCAGCTTACAGCCTGAGGAAAAGGGCACAGCGTGCGAGGCACCAGCCTGAGGAAAAGGGCACAGCGTGCGAGGCAGGCACCCAGCACAAACATCCCCATTTGCAGGTTAGGTCCTCATTCTGGGTCCTCACTTGGTTGGTATGAAGCAGTAAGAAGGCACCCAGCACGTCCCCCATCTCCTCTCACCTGCAGCAGCTACAGCCTCACCCAACTGGGCCGCCCACCCTGGCTCACCCCGGCAGCGCCAGCGCCAGCCCCAGCGCCGCCTCTAGCACCTGCACCGCGCCCCGCACTGTAATACAGCACGATAGCTGAAGGAGTACTCGTAGCACGTTTTGAGCTCCATTTCAATGCCCAGGGTGTGTGGCACGCGCGCACAGATCAAAACATGGCAGGTTTCCTTGTGTTCCATGGCGTCACCACCGTTGATGACTGAAGAGAGGTGGAAACCCTGAAACGTAAAAGGCATGCTCGTGAGCCATTCATATTCATGATGGTGGCCCGTTCATATTCTCACAGGTAGCTCTTTCGGCTGACACCCAGCAAGTGCTGGAACAGGCATCCCAACTGCTGCAGGCGCGAGGTCCACTCGGCACTGCCTGCCACTGATGGTGAGACGTGAGAAATGATGAAAAACTTGAATGATTACCAGGAGCAACGCAGTCCATGCACGGCAGGTCTCACGCACCATGCGGTGGCTGCACAACATTCGCCCAGGTGTAATCCAGCAGTACAGCAGCTGCAGCCAACGCAGCATCGGCACCGCCATGCCTGCATGCCATTCACATCGTCACACATGAACACGTGACAGATGCACATGCGGCACAGCATCAAAAGTAAGCACCCAAAAGCAACATATGCCTGATTTATTCCTCAGGTGCAAGACTACACCCACGGGCACGGCGATAATTGTAATGTAGAGCTGCAGACTGCGCACCAGGCTTGCATGCCTGCATTTCTAACAGACAGATATGTAGGCACAAGCCCGTTGACACATAACTGAACCAACCGCCCAGCTGCATGTTTCTCATGCCATCCGCAGCGGATGTGCCACATGCACCTGAAGCCTGAAACCATGAAGACGATTCACACCTGTCGTTGACAAGTACATGAACACCAGCAGCACTCCCAACACGGCCTCATGCCTCCCATTGCTCCCAGCACCACCCCTAATCTGTCAGGTGACAGGGCCGCCTAGTTTCGCTACACCAACATATGACCTGTACTGGTGCAGCCACCATCACACCATACTCATGCACATGACTCAGGCCTGCACATTTTGTCCGCCTCCTCCATGAACACATCCATGACCGTACTCTTTGTGGGCCGCACGTGCCCGGCACCGTCCCACTCAAACTCGTGCACGCACACACGCCCCGACTGCGAGACCGGTACGAAGCGCTGGGAGTCCGGGAAAAAGATCCCGGGCACGAAGCGCTCGGGACCTGTGGGGGTGTGACCCATCACGACTGTGATGGGCCCCTGCGGCACCTGCTGCGTCAACGTAGGCACAGCATGATGAGCTGGCGGGGCCTGGGGCAGCTGCCGCTGCTGCTGCCGCTGCTGCTGCTGCTGCTGCGCCTCGGTGTGCTGTAGTGCCGCCAGCAGCGGGTTGATGGTGCATGCCGGCGGTGTCAGCGCTGCCTCCGAAGCGGCACTGCAGCCAATGGCAGGCACGCAAACACAGCAGCAGGTCAGCTGCTGGGCCCGGCGTTGATTGCCATGCCTGTACGTTGCTGCTGCACAGTCAAGCCTTCAATGCACTCTTGGACATGACATGCGTCTCATTGTAAGCCTGGCAGCACGCAGCACGTCCAGCACCAGCTCACAGCATTTAAAACCACATATAACTAAAGGTATGCCGTCCTCACATGCGGCATCGGCTGTGCTGCCCCAGCATGCCGCACAGCGCGCCCACGGCCTCTGCCGCCGCGTCCACAGATGTGCAAATGAGAGATGTGCCAGATGTGCCAGATGTGCCAGGTCCGTCCATCCCTGCCCCGTACGGCAGCATCGGCATCCGCGGCTGCAGCGGCATGACTGACACCGGCTTGACAGCAGGACCTCGGCCGGACCCTGGCACGTGGGCCGGCTTATCACAGGCAGAGTGCAGGAGCAGGCCAGCTGCCATGGGGGGCTGGCCTGCTGGCAGTCCACGTGCCCCAGCGAGAGTGCTGCCTGCGTCTTCGGGAAAGTTGAGCTGTGTGGCCAACGGGCCGCCGTTGTACTGCAGTACCGCACGGTCATACGCGCGCGCCGCCTCCACCTGGGGAGGGAGCGCCATGCATATTAAATAAATAATAACACGGCGTTTCACAGGTTCATTTGCTTGCAATGCATGCAGCATACAAAGGCATGATGTCTGGCATGGTGTACGAAACAAAAGCCGTGGGCTGTGCTAGGGGCTGTGGCGCTGTCCCATGTTCAAAGCGGGCGCCGGCTCGCTGCGGCACACCATACCACCGTGGTGCAGAGGAGCACAAATTTGAGCAAGCTGTGGTGTTGTGTGCATGTATGCTACACCATACATGCATCGTGGCGCATGGCCCACCGCCCACTTGACTAAAAAATAATAACAACACGTCGTTTCACAGATTAATCAGCTTGCCACTTGACTTGTTACAGCATTTCCAGTGATGGGTGCTGCGACTCCCTGGCCCTTGTGTGGGCCATCTGCTTCCACCGCCCGTTGCCACACTCCGTCCCTGTCGACCCCCTCACCTCATCCTGGTAGTAATAATCATAAAAATAACACGGCGTTTCACCACATCCTGGTAGTAATAATCATAAGAGTAACACCGCGCTGCACCTCATCCTGGTAGTAGCCAAGGTGGAATTGCTTGCGGCCGGTGCACAACCGCGCCTGCCACCGCTTGCTCGACTTGTACCTGCAGGCAGTGGTCAGGCAGGGGTGCAGCAGCTGGGGGGCCTCATTGCTGCCGGCAACAAAGTTGAACCGCACACTGCCTCAGGTATGTTGTCTGAGGTAAGCATGACTCGTAAACACGTCTTTGGCTGCGCCACAGCCCTGCCCTGGTGTGTTATTGTGCATGACGTGCAGCCTGTGCAAGCACGGGTGCATCCATGCTGCCCTCTTCCTGGTGCCTATGCCCATATCCAGGCATGCAAGGGTGAACACGGGCACGCAGAGTGTTCCAGGCCATGCCGCCCCCCTTGTCCTGCCCACCATCCCACAGCTTCCCCGCGCACCATGTGACTCCATGGAAGCGCGAGATGATGGCCTGCTTTGCGGCAGCAAACACGGAGCGGCCTGCAGCAAAGTCAGGGCCTGTGACATCTGGTCCCTGCTGCGGCGTGCTCATGCTGTGCACGCTGTCCTTGCCTCGCGCCATGGCCATGGGGTGCCACATGGGGGGCCCGCTCAGAGGGGCCATCAGGGTCTGAGACGGGTCGCTGGGTAGCTGGTGCGGTTGCAGCATCAGCAGCAGGCTGCTTGCCTCGTGCATGTTCAAGCTCTGTGAGGATAAGCTCGCCTCCAGGTGCTGCTGTGGGCTTGGATCGGAGCTCGTGCTGTGGGTCTCGAGCTGCATGGCGCCACTGTCAGTGGCGGCTGCTGCCATTATCTATAGCTACACCTACACCTGCACGCGCAGGACCCCATCTAAGCAAAACCAGTTGCACACCCAAACACCGCTGCCAGGGAAGGGTCTCAGCATTTGAAGGTTGGTACGCTTTCACTCTGCCGTTCGCAGTGCACATGCGTGAATGCATCAACGACTGGGCCGATGGAGCCAGCGCTCCAGGAAATCGCTGTGCATATTGATATGAGCGTATCGGCAGCGCAGACAGCGCCCGTCCTGTGCGTCTCTTGCCATGTTCATCAAACGATGTGCTGTAAGCGCACTCCGCTGCCACCTATCCGAAAGCATGCTCGTCCAATATAGCTAGAGAATGCGTTTGACACTCCTGGGGCAGCAATCTGTAGATGAGTGCCTGCTGCAGCATGCTGACCGTACCTCGCGTTAGAAGCCGCTCCCTGGATGTCCTTCTAGTACAAAGGGACGTCAAGTCCGGGCGGCCTTTTCTACACCTACAGTGCGGGGACAGTTGAGGGTGTGGGGGCAGCTGATGCGTGGTTTGAAGCGATAAGCATGGTGGCAAGGCCCAGAGCACGCACTGCGGCTCTTCCACACTCAACCGCGCTGAGTGGTCCCACAAACCAAGAAGGCAGACAAGCGTCATGATCACAGCCACGTGGGTAATCATCATGCCGTACCTTGCTGGTCAGCTGCTGCGGCTGGGGAAGATTTTGGCAGGTGGACGTATTCCGGTCATTGTACGATAGTTACATGCCCGTATCATTTGGCTTGTCTTAGCTTGCATCCACTGTGCTGATGACAAGAAACTACGGCATGAACACCCACTTCGCACTCCTTTCTTGTGAGCAGGTGCACCTGGCCTGCGCACTGCTGGCCTGAGCCGTTCGATCTGTCTGGGCCGCTTCCGTAACTGAGGTTTGCATGTCTTCCCATGCAAAGGCAGTTGAACGGCTCACACTCACCTGATTGCTGGGAACGTGCGGGCCGCAGATGAGCGCAGCGTTGCCCACTCACATGATGCAGCATGAATGAGTGGCCCTGCCTAGACCATGTATGTGGCGCAACCTGGTTGCACTGTGCAACACCGTAACGCATAATAAGGCAGGCAAGAGGCAACGGCAGGCCCGATGTCAGCTCAACAGTGCCAAATGTAACTTCCTCACAGTGCATATGCCAAACATGGATGCCACATGGCTGCGGCGCACCTTTCAACGCATCAAACTTGCAGTTGTGCACTTCACTCGCTATTCTCAGGGTTGCCGGCCCCTCGTCTCCCTACCCTGCGGCCGGCCACCTTGCTTCTGCGCTCCTACCCTGCATGTCAGCAACCTGCTGCTCAGACATTTGCCCATTCAGCCACGCACCAGCATCATCATCCTGTTGCAACACTGCATTATCCTCACACCTCATCCCTGGGCAGCTTGCAGGTCACGCTCACGTGGTTTCACACAGCATGGGCTGCCTGTGCTACAGCTGGCCGCCGTCTTGCACTGCTAGGGCGCCTACACATGCCACGTCAGTGGCCATGGCCATGGCCAGCCGTTCAAGCTGGTCTGTCACGTGCCCAAAAAGCCAGGTACTGTTGTGAGCAAGTGATCTGCCATACGATAGGGATGCAGTGCTCACAATCAAGATCTCGGTCCCTCTCCATAGCGCCATGAAAGCTCGCTAGCTGCCGCTCCGTGATGTTTACGCACGGACACAAATTTGCTCGGCGACCTGTGGGCTGCTCAACAGTGTAAGAAGAGATGCACCAGCTGGACTGCGAGCGGGCCTTGGGACGTGCGTGCTTAGCTGCTCACAATCACACGCGCCCCAGGAGCACGCCCAGGACGCCACTCATGGTCGTGCTCAGCGCCAGCCGCTCCCCCACCGACACGTCCTCACACGCCAGCAGCTGCGCCAGCAGCGTGCCCAGATGGCCCGCGGCCCGCACTGCGCGCGCCTCACTCAGCTGCAGCTGTTGCCTCGCCTCCTCCAGCTTATCCGCGAGTAAGTCACGGGCCGCGATCGCCTCGTCCCTCTCCCTCTCTACCGTGGTCAGCACATGGGCTGCCGCATCCCGCTCCCCCTCTGCCGCAGCGCGTGCAGCCAGCGCCTCAGCAGCGAGCGCGGCTTCTGAGCCAGCCATGTGCATGTGCATCTCCTGCTTGTGCAAGCACACGCGGCAGCCACCGAGGCTCGCACTCCTCCCACCCTCACCATGCAACTGCCACAAGGCATGCTCAGCGCCTTCAGACGTACAGCTGTGTCAAAACACAGCCCGTTACAAGGACAGCCTGGGCTATGAATCCACACCACACCGCTGCTGCCAGTAACAGTACAGTCAGTGGCACACCTGCTGCGATGCGTGAGCCATGTGGGCACTGCCAGCCGGGTTGGACGGGCTGGCAGCAGCCGCAGCACCGCCTGCTGGGCTTGGCAGGGGGTCAGGGTTGGCACGCCGCTTCCGGCCATAGCCCGTTCCCGTTGCTACCCCCGGGGTCTGGGGGCTGAGGGGCAGCAGCTGCTGCAGGTGCTGGTGCTGTGGTTGCAGCTGTGGCTGCTGGTGCAGCTGCTGCGGCGGAGGCGCTGGTGGTGGCGGCAGTGGCGGCTGCACTACATCGACATTGACCTGGAGGGTGATGGACCCGTCATCAGCGAGCCAGCCATCAACAGGGCTGCAGCATTGGGAGCGCCGAATGAGCTTTGGGCAGGCCCATTCCTGGTCTGTGTTCGTGAAGTTGTGCTCGACCTCTGCAGGAGAAAGGCACCAGCAAAGTGGAGTCAGGTGCTGCGGTCCTGAGCGCAACTGCGTTGACTGTGCATGGGGCGTGCAGGTGCACAGCATGCACAGCATATGCCACATGGGGCACTGCATGGGCATGCCTCGGGTAACTTGTGCCCATGAACCAACAGCCATGCTGCTCGCAGCCCTGCACCACCCACCTATGGCAAGGCTGCTGGAGGTTGGGTCCTTGTCATGGACGAGCACCAAGCGGATGTGTGCCTTGAGGGTGCCGTGGTGACTGAGCAGGGCGGCAGGTGGCCCCACATGCTGGAGCAACACTGCGGTGTAGTGGGGGTTTGCGGCCTTTGGGCTGACAGCCAGCCTCCTGTCCCGCCACAGGCAGCAGGTGAGTGGACGGACAAAAGCACCCCATCAGAAATGCACCTGAATGACAACCGAAACCATGCCCAGCTAGCTGGTTGTCATTCAGGTGCATTTGTGATGGGGTGCTTTTGTCCGTCCACTCACCTGCTGCCTGTGGCGGGACAGGAGGCTGGCTGTCAGCCCAAAGGCCGCAAACCCCAACTACACAGCAGTGTTCCTGCAGCATGTATGTGGGGCCATCTGCCGCCTATTAGCTCTGCTCAGTCACCCCGGCCCTGCTCAGTCACCACGGCACCCTCAAGGCGCAGCGCCATGCGCTCACCACACATGCTGGCCAGCGTTGAAGTGCTCTGACACGATCCTTTCGCCTGCTCGGCCGCGCATGGACTTGAAGGCAGCGATTCTCTACTGCAGTAATAAAGCATGAAACAGCCATCATGACACAGGGTGGTTGCCGTCGCATATGGATGTCACCGCATAACATGCAGCTGATGGAGCACGTACTGTGAATGGCATACGGGCAGATCCCTCATGTATCTCCATGCTTACAAGTTCCAGAAATGCCTAAAGTATTGCGACGCTGTGCTGAACGGCGTGGATTGGATCGCTTAAGCGCTTTTGACGATGACGTACGTATTGCCCAGGGAGGGGTACAAGCCTGGGTACAAGCGGGCTTTCATGGCTGGATCTAGTATGTGTCTCTAAGTAAGGCGATTGTTGGTATTTATTCTGCACAAAACAAGCAGTACAAGTAGTTCTAGCAGTACAATGCAATGTATGTGCGGGATAGGGATTGGGCTGCACCTGACATGTACCACACGCAGGTTCAACACTGGGGCGTTGTGCGCATGAGTGTACACTGTATGCATGTTGTGTGGACAGCTGTTTC
>BDCZ01000210.1:43996-59275 GCA_001662365.1 Chlamydomonas applanata | reverse complement strand
GGGGGGGGGGGGGGGGGCAGCAGTGTGGCACCTTGTACACACACTGCAAGTGCAGTGGCATTGCAGGTGCTTTGCAAAACCCACCATATGCTAGTAGTGCCCCTAGCCGACACCCAACACCGCTGAGCCCAGCCAGCTGACCAGCGCAGGGGACTGGCACATGCCATGAAGCACGGGATCACAGCCCGTAATCAACTGCTGGTCTGCTTCCTTTGCAATCACCTGCACCGCCACCATGCACCTCTAGTTCAAGCCGCATCGTCACAACTTTTCAGCTGTGGGAGGCTGCTGAGGCTGCAGCCATGCAACCAGCATTCGAGACCAGGCGGCCACAGCAACCATGCGTGCAAACCATAGCTGGCGCTCGCCACTGTTCGGCTCTCATTGACTGCGCTACCGCACAGAAACGTCATGCCTGGTTCCACACGTGTGAGTAGGTCTATCAGCATGGCGTGAGAACGCGCATGAAACACGCAGCCAACGAATCGCAGTGCAGCAGCAGCTGGCACAAGCAGGAGGGCGAGCGCGGTGACGCGCACGCAAACATGTTAATATGGCACACACACAATGGCTCACACACGATGGCTCACCCTTCATCACTGCATGCTGGCCCACCATCCTGGCCCACCGCCACACACTCTCCTGTCTCCAGTTAAGCACCATTGCTCCAATATGATACTGCTCCAATCAACCACCATCGCCAGTTTGAAACGACCACCCCATCGTGCAACCCCCGCCAGCTGCACACCAGCTGCCTGTACCTCCCCCAGCGCCACCGTCACACATGGGTCTGGTGTGTGATGCCAGCATCGAGCAAGTAGTGTGTGATCGTGGACATCTGAATGTGTGTGGTTGGTCAGCAGCAGTTGAAGCAGTAGCCATGATGAAGATAGACGTGCCACCTTGCTTGTACAGCTAAACATGACAATTGGCTTCGTTGCAGACTGATGCCGCACCCGTAAATCTGTGCCCATGCCTGCGCCAACGCAGTAATGCATACATTGGCTCCATGCAGTCACCAGCTCAGCCCTCGACCAGCATGTGCACAGCATAACGTGCACCTGCAGCAGGGCACCACAGGAGCCGTTCCCATGCAATGGCCAGAACCCACAACCAGCAAGCCCATCCAGCCCACCCACCCCGCTGAACCAGCCCAGCCCGGTCACTCCGCATCACACCCTATGGGTGGCGCCGAATGATCGTGGCAGCCGCCCATCTGTGAGCACCACCCAGTCCGCCAGCCCTGCCAAACCCTCCGCCTCCCACCCTCCCTCCCCTAACTGCACACCAGCAGCTGGCAGGAATACAACCACAGCTACGCGTGCCCCGGGCGCGTAGTGTGCCAGGTGGGCCACCAGACCCAGCCGCCGCTCCACATGTGCCTTGCCGCACACGTGCATCACCCGCACGCTGCCGCCCGCTCCTGTCTCACCACCTCTGGCCACAGAGCTGCCTGCACCTGATGCTGATGCTGTAGGCACCCACTCATAACCACCTGCTGCGGCGCCGTGGGTCTCAGAGCTGTCTACACCCGCTGCCACCAGCGCCTTTGCAGGCGCTGGTGCGGCCTGTGACGTATGCAGCGCGCGCCCAATGGCGTGAGCCATGGTCACGTCCCACAGGTTCTGTGCCGCCACGAAGTTGGAGGACAGGGAGAGGCCGATGTAGGGGCACGTGGTCTCCGGCTTGCCCCCTTGCGGCTGAGCCACCTGCTGCTTCTGTTGCCCCTGCTGCCCCTGCTGCCCCTGCTGCCCCTGCTGCCCCTGCTGCCCCTGCTGCCCCTGTCGCCCCTGCTGCCCCTGCTGCCCCTGTTGCTTCTGTTGCCCCTGTTGCCCGTGGTCCTGGCCCTGGCCATGACCTTGGCTGTGGCTGGCCCCTGCCGGCCCAGACACTGGCAGAGGGCTCCTGCCGCTACTGTTGACGCCGCTGCTGCCACCAGCGGCGCCCTGCGTGCTTGGCGCTGACGGTGCAGGGCCACTTAATGATTGCTGGGGCACCTGCTGCTGCTGCATTACAGGCTGCGTGGTGCTTGCAGCGGCTGTAGAAACGACCGCAGTGCGTGACGCTGCTGCCACCGGCCCCGTGCCACCTTGCTGCGGTGCTGGCTGCGTGCTGCCGCCTCCGTCCGCGCGCACCGCAGCCATGAGTGCGTTGATCGCAGCAACGTACGCGGGCGAGGGTGGCGGGTGGGGCAGCGGCGGCAGCAGCGCGCGTGATGCAGGTGGCAGCACATGCAGTGCACCTGGTCCCTGCCGCCCCACCAGGCTTACCAGCCTGCGGTATGGGGAGGGAGGTGGAGGGAGCATGGATTCGTCGAAGGTCGTGGGCGGTGAACAGTTCACCCCATGGATGGCTGCCTGGACTGTTTGTTTGTTTGCTTGGGTGGGGAGCACGGGTCAAGCTTGCGGAAGGGCTGTTGTGAATGTGCGCCACAAGCGTGGCTGCCCAGATGGTTATGAGCGGAGCCATGAGCCTGCACCAGCACCAACCTGCCACTGCCGGCTGCCAGTACGTACCCAGGCGCCCAAACTACACAGCAAGCAGCACTGTGCACGTCTTGTCATGGGGTAGCGCACCTGCGAGGCGCATTGGCCGCCACCACGTGTGCCCCGTGGTCCCGCGCCAGCGCCACCAGGGGGTGGTAGTCAGTGCCGTAGTTGGGCCATGCACGTGCATCACGCGCCAGGTCCGGCCCACGCACCAGACCCGCCAGCCACTCGTCCAGCACTGGCTGCGTGTGGGCTAGTTGGCATGTATGTGCGTGATGTGCATGCGCATGATGTGGATGTGTTTAACTGTGCATGTCGTGTGTAATGTAAGTATGAGAAACCGCACAGTACTATGTGCAATGCGCCGGCATGTAATTACAACCATCGTGTACATGTACTGCGCAGCATACATCATGTGCGAGAGCATTGGGAGTTCAGCGGGCATGGAACCCAGCACACGCCACCCTGCAGATGCCAGCCTGTCCTGGTCAGCAGGGAATGACAGGGGGTCACAAAACAGTCCGGTCTCCCCGAATTACCCCCCGGACATGATCCAGCAAAATGCCCCGCAGGGCCGCTTCGGCCCGGTTTTATGCCGAAATCGCCGAATGTCACGCTCGCCCAGCCCGGTTTGCCCGGACTGGGGTCGGCGAGTAGCACTACATTTTCGGCGATGGTCGCGTTTGGCCCGGGACCCTGCCCGGGCTGTAATTCCCTGCTGGTCAGACCATCATGCCCATCCTACCAACCACCCTCATCCTCCACCAACCCACCTGCACGTCAGTCTCAAACATCTCAAGCGACAGCACCGGCATCGCCGTGCGTTGCAGCCGCCCTGCCGCTGACGGAGCCACAAGTACCGCTTCTGCTGTACCGCCGCCACCAGCGCTGCACCCGCCACTAGCCGCACCAGCTCGGCTCCCACTGCCACTACCACTGCCACTACCACTGCCACAGCTGCGAGTCCCCGCCACTGCCTGGTCGCCGCCGCCCGTCGGCTTGACGCTGCTTGGCAGCCGCACCGCGTCTGCCCCCGCCGCGCGCAGCGCTGCCGCCCACACCCAGCCCTCCAGCGCATGTGCCACAGGGTCATCATGCACCTCCCCCAGCACCAACACATCATAGGCCCCCTGCAGCACTGCCGCCTCCAAAGCCGCCAGGCTGGACATCGCACCGCTGGCACCATCGTACACCTGGAAAGCCTCCCCTTCCACGTACACCGGGGGTGGTGGCGCGGGCTTTGGCAGTGGCTGTGGCAAGGGAGCTGCGGCCCCGGGGCCATGTCTGGGTGGGCCAGCCCACGGTTGTGGCAGCAGCGGGTTGCTGGGTGCCAGTGGTACAGTTGGTGGCACGGCGTCACTGCACGCACCACGACTTGGGCCTGATGCTGTGTGTGCTGTGATGCCAGTCGTGCTGCTGTAGCTGGCGGTGCCACCAGGAGCTGCGGCGTCCGCCCACACACATGGTGGCAGCAGCGTGCTGCACATGGCCATGCCAGCAAACGTGGTGCAGCGCGCAGGCCCCGGGCTGTGGTGAAGCTTGGCCCATGTCGCAGCGCGCCATGCGGCATGGGCCTGGCCCCATGCCAAGCGCCACATGGGGCACTACGAGCGTCTCGCTGTGCGCGGGTGGTATGTGATATGATGAGAACCGCGGTGAAATTTATTCGTGGATGAATAGCGTCGGCCACCGTTGACCGTTGGTGCTCATGTGACGTGTGATGTTTTCCGTTTTGCATTGCGCCCCGCTTCACAGCGTAAGCTTCTCGTGCCGACCACCTGCTGCTGAGCTGCAGCAAGATCCCATGCCGAACCCCATGATCATTAAGCAGCTGCTGATGCGATCAATACCCACAGCAGGAGGTTGCTCAGCAATGCTTGGCGACGCAGCCAGCGCTACATGCAGCACTGCCACCTGCAGCCATCTGGCCATCCAAGCCAGGCGTGTGGCGTCGTCGTCACAAGTGTGCGCATCAGCGCCGTCATCAGCATCAGGGACGCAGGGCAACTTGCCCCCCACAACAGGAAATGCTGCCAGCAGCGGGCGGCAGGTGCCCACCACACTGAACTTTGACGGCGACCAGGTGTGTGGCGGTGCTCGCGCGTGGACTGAGCTGCAGCTGACTGGTCATGCCAGCATGCGGGCAAGTGGGGCTATGAGTACACAAAGTGCAACCTACACACTCCGACACAGCACGGTGGCGACTGCTTGCATGGCATGGCATGTGCTAACTCAAGTCGTGTCACACAGCGTGCTGCATGCGCAGCCACGATGCGGCATGGCCTCTTGACTACCACCAGACCATATACAGCTCAATACCCACGCCGTGTATGCCAATACGGCGGCTGTGCACGTGCACGCCATGCACATGTGCTGAGCCGCGGGCAGCGGCTGCTGCCTGTATGTGCGTACAGGAGGAGCGGGCGGCGGCAGAGGCGCGCAAGAAAGCTGCAGCAGTCGCTCACTGGGAGCGTGAGCTGGGTGGCCCTGCCAAGGCGCAGCTGGCACAGCTGCTGCAGCAGGTGCGGGGCTGGTGGTGAGGGCTCCTGCAGCTGGAGTGAGGGGTCTAGTCAGACCGGACGTTTGAGCGGCAGTTGAGTGTGCGTTTGTCAGCGCGGTACTCAGTACGGAAGAGGGGCAGAGTGACGCTGGTTGGCACAGCCACTTTACTCAAACACTACCCCCCATAACCACGCAACACGACGCATTGCCCCATCTGTGCTGACGCTAGTACATGGTGAGATAGCTGAGGTATTACTTACCTGAACCGCTGCTGGGTGTGTGCATGCGTTTTCTGGTGGCTGCTGCAGCATGGCGTCGTGGTCAAGGGTGGTGTGAATGAGGCGTACCGGCTCATGGACGCACTGCTGGCATGGAGGGAGGGCAAGTGGGAGGCCAGACCTGCTGCTGCCACCACGGCATCAGCAGCTGGAGAGGTCAAGCGGGACAGCTGAGGAGGCTCAGGGATTACACATTACAGTCCGTGACGTACTCCATCCATCGTCAACACGCGTCATGGCAACACGTTCACACACAATCACCGCACATGTTCTCAAGCGCTCTCAAATGCCTTGAGCCCCCCTATTAAACACCACCCTGGCCCAGCTGCTGCTGCACACAGCTCTTCCGTCATTCAGGTCCTTTGCAAGGAATTCCCGGTGCTTCGCACACTGTTGTAAAAAAATCAACTAGTGGACAGCCGCCTTTACATCCCACCACACCCAAAAAACATCAACTTGAAACAAACCCGTGGACGCCGTCGGTGTGACAGAGTGTCGATCTTGCAACCGCGGTCATTCCCTGCTCAGTAACGCCGATCACAGTAACGCGACTGTCGCTGACACACGACTGTGGCCCAACAATGGCTGGGGCGTGCTTCATGTGGCTGGTGCCTTGGCCTTCTCCAGCAGCTCCTTCACCTCACCTGCGTGTGTAACGCGGACGGTGTTTTGACAGTCAGGGGGCAACGCCATGAGCACAGGGCATGCTCACAGGGCTGCGAAGGATGCATGCCATTCATAGTCGTGGGTACAGAGCAGCAGGAGGGGAGGGGGGGGGGTGGTGGTGGTGGTGGTAAAAACAGCACAGGCCCACAAGCATTTCAGCCCCAAAGCACCAGCCCGCAGCCACCACCCTGAGCCTGTCCACATTCTGCCCCCCCGCTCCAAGCACACACCGGGGTTCAGCGTGCCCGTCTGCATCTTCTGCACCAGCAGCGTGGCCTCGGGGCGGCGCAGCAGGCCGCGCACGTTCTGCAGCCCCGTGCCGAAGCAGCGCCCGCACACACGTGCGCCGCGGCCAAAGCACTGCAGCCGGCCATCGCACGACAGCGGGGCGGGTGAATCAGCGCATGCAAGGCCGTACAGCAAGGCCGCATACCCTGCTTCGGCAGCAGCAGGGGGCACACAGCACAGCAAACCCGAACGGTAGTTGCGCTGCCCCAGGCATGCAGGGCCCAGTGCCCTGGTGTGTCCCTGAACCATGCACGACCCTGGCAGCGCAGCCAGCTGGTCAGCCACTCAAGCCAGCTGTGCTTAGCCTCCCGCTGCAAAAAACACTGCCCCTCATGGGCTGTGCCCCGCCCAGCTGCGCACCTGTGGGCACTCAGTAAACTCGTACGAGTCCTTGGCACGCTTGCGGCTCAGCGCGCGCCACTTGCCAGTGCCACCACACATGTCACCTGCAGGGGATCGATCCCACAGCAGCCCACAGCAGCATAATAATAAGTAATGAACACGGCGTTTCACAGCAGCATGGCAGTGCTGAGAACTCTGAGAACAGCTCAACAGCCAGGTCCACACAGCAGCGTCAGTGACGGCCAGCACGCTGGCGATGCAGCAGCGGCTGGCCGCTGCAAGCGGTGCGGTGTGAGCTGGTGCGGCCACATGTGCTGCGCGCACTCACATGGCACGATGCCTATCCCCATGCACTCGCGGCACTTGTTCTCTGTGTCCAGCATGGGCTCGGCTGCCTGGGCGTCAGAGGGCAATGCTGCTGCTGCCGCAGCTACCACTGCCATGGGCACTGCGAACACCATTTGCCTGCGCTGCATGTTGATGAGCTGCACCTGCTCTGGCTGGTCGTTGCTGGCAGCGCCATCTGATGGCCCAGATCCTGCAGCACAGACACATGGCGCGTCGCATCATGTTTATGCTCGCATCAGGGGGCCGATTGCCGACCAGCATGCGTTTACCACACAGCAAGCGGCTCACCTTGTGCAGACACGCGCACGCAGCTGCGCTGTCTGCTCGGGACCGGTTTGTAGCTCTGCACGCAGTCAAGATAAACTCGCTTGTCAGGTGTGGGCTGCCGGACCGGATCCTGGATCCGTTCATTTGAAGGCAAGTTTTGGTAGGGAAACAGGGCATCCCTTCACCTGGAAACAGCGACACTGACACAACGACTGCATCTTTCAGAGCTGATCCCCTCACGATCGCCGCTATGTACCTATGAAGCAAAAAGACAGCGTGCTGCTCAGTACAGGACCGAGATCCAACCCAGTCGATTTTAGGGCAAACCCAGGGTTTGAGCAGTGGCTCCGAAATGTGAGCCTGTGTTCTTAATGTTTCATAGCTGCATTGCTTGCAGCACTCTGATACGCTGCGACGACATGGGGCACCCAACATGCGTCCCTTTGAGCAGACATGTTTAAGCTGTTTAGCAGCGTATTACACTACCTGGAGCTGCTCTGTAGCACTGGAGTAGCAACTTAATCATGCGGACTTAGACCAGACCTGGACAACATGACCGCTGTGGCAGACCGTGCAGCGCTGCCTCCAGCAATGGAGGTACTTGCGTCTTGCTTCTTTCATTGCTTCTACAGATGTATGACTTTGGGTCGCGCCCTTGCACGCTGCAGGGCATCGTGGAGGATGTGCAGCTGGAGAACACAAATTACCTGACGCTCAACAGAGTTTACACGAAGATTGGGCAGACTGAGCTCTTGGCAGCAAGCCCTGGAGCTGTGCACTTCGGGGGTTTCCAGCTGGGCCAGGTCTACAAGCAGACACTGCACATACGCAATATCCATACAGCCAGCACGCGCATCCACATCATCCCGCCCACGACACCCTTCTTCAAGGTGCGGTCGCATGCGCGCCGCTGACATGCGACACACCTGCATGGCGGCATGCACCCCCCGCAGTGCTTCGTTCCAGCTGCAGCGTGCACTGCATGGGCATCAGTAAGACGCACACGGTTGCACGGTGGTGCTGCAGGCGACATGTGATCACAAGAAGGGCAACCTGGCACCGGGCATGGCGGACGTGATCGTGGTCGAGTTCTGCCCGCAGCAGCTACGCTACTACTACGACTGCGTGCGCATCCACTCCGAGGTGTGTGTGACAGCAGCAGGACACAGCAGCGGCAGCCGTGCAGCACGCAGCGATCAGCACGCAGCGAACAGCACGCATGCGCATCCGTGCATCTTTGGGGGTGCACCTGGCGACGGTCATGGCCTTCGCCTGTGGTGGCCGCCAGCCTGTGGCGCTGGCTGCAAGGCTGCACCTGCTCCAAGGACCCGTCTGGAGCACAGCACCAGCCACAGTAATTGTGACAGCTGCGTGTCTGGCTGGCCCAGGGGTCGGTCACCCCATTGTGCTCATGCAATCCATGCGTGCCATGCATCTCTGCTGAACGCCAGCCACCCTCGGCCCCCACTGCCAGCAGGGCGAGAACCTGCTCGTCCCGCTGCACGCGTACCCCATCATGAACGAAACCAAGTTCCCGAAGCGCATTGACTTTGGGCGCGTGGTGCTGGGCGACCGCGTGGTCAAGAAGGTCAAGATGGAGTGCAAAGTGCCCATTGAGTTTGAGTATGAGATCACGCAGCTCAAGCCCAACCCAGCGTTCAGGGTGCGTTCCGGGCCGGGTGCAGTGTGCAGGCGCTGCAGCAAGAGCGTCTGAATGCAGGGGCCAGGCAGTCACACAGCGCCTGTGCGTGCGGCAGGGAAGGCTTGAAACAGCACTCGCAGCTGGGTAGGGATGCGTTTTCCAGTTCTCTCCCAGCTCGGCGGCCCCCACCCCATTCCTCCCCCAACCCAGGTCCTCCCATCCCTTTCCTGCCCCCACATGCCACCGCTGCTCAACCACCCACCACCACTGCATGCATGCGCAGGTGGAGCCGCTGCGTGGCGTGGTGCCCGCACACGGCGCGGCTGTGGTGACAGTGGCGTTTGAGCCCCCCAGGCTGGCGACGGAGGAGTGTGTGCTGGAGGTGCGCGTGGCCGAGTTTGGCGCGGAGCCGGTGCGCTGCACGCTGGTGGGCAGCGTGGCGCCTGGGTTGGCCAAGGAGCGAGCACTACGCGCGGCGGTCATGTCGATTGAGCCGGGCACTGGCGGCAGTGGCGGCGGCACAGTGCTGCCCAAGCTGACGATGGAGCAGCTGGACGGCACAGCAATGGTCAAGGTGGGCGGGCCGCACGTGCTGGGTTCAAGAATTCAGGCATGAGTTTGGGGCTTGGACGGTACGGCCCCTGTGGTATTTGGGGTGTGGGGGGAGGCAGAGGGGGGGAGCTGGGCAAGGCTGCTAGATGCATTGATGAGTTGCCAGGCAAGCGTGGGAGCACAGTCGGCGCACATTCCTGCCCGCACCGCGTGGTATACCTCGGTGCAGCACCAGCGCCCGACTGCATGGTACCTACCGTTGGGATTGACAAGTATCAAGCAGCTAAGCTATGCTCCCTTTCCCCCTTTACAACCCCCTGACCCGCAGAGCGCCACGCGCGGCTTTATGACTAACAAAGGCGGGGGCACCGCACGTGGGGGTGCGGGGGGTGGCGACGCATTCACCGTGATGCTCCAGGAGCAGCGCAAGCAGGAAGCCACAATGCGCGACTGCCGCGCCACGGGGCCCATCCGTGCGCTGCTGCCATCGCTGCCACCGCCACCAGCAGAGGTGGTGGTGGACGGCATCTATGTGCCTGACAGCCCCCTCACCACCACTGCTGACATCACATACGTGCTCAACCAGGTGCGGGTGTGCTTGTCAGGGTGGAGCCGCTGGGTGCTGTTGTGGCTGGCGGGCCTGAGGCCTGTGCATAAATGTGGCAGTGACGTGCTGTGGGGCTGCCTGCTGCTGTATTTACTCAGTGCTGTGTGTGGGCACACCTGAACTGCAGCTTATGCAAGCTGCCTAGCTAGCTCGTTGCACCTGGAGCATTCTTTGGGACCGACGGCAAACTGTGCATCCCCCGTGGCATTCCCCCTTGAACAATCCCTGCCGCAGGAGCCGGGCAAGCTGCGAATCAAGGATGTGAAGGAAGCGATCCGCGAGAAGACTGCTGAGCAGGCAGCATCACGTGCCGCGCTGGATGCAATCATGGCTGAGGGCCTGCACGCGGGCGTGCACCCGCTGGAGCGGCCCGAGGTGCCGGCGGCCATCAAGGCTGCCCTCTTCCGCCAGCTGCTGGCGAGCGCGGAGGAGGCCTCGCGGCGCGTGGCGCTGGGCAGCGGCGTGCACGTGGGGGAGGAGGTGCTGGGGCCGGAGCAAGTGGCAGCAGCGCAGCTTCTGCGTGAGGGCCAGCACCGCGCGCACACTGCGCTGACAGAGGTGACGGCGGCGCGGCAGCTGGTGGCAAGCCTAGAGCCGGCGGGGGCGCTGCACCTGCCGGCCGCGCAGCCGGGCGCGGAGGTGACTGCGGGGCCACTGGCAGGCAGCGCCGCGTTTGCGGCGGTCGCGGTGGCGGGCCAGCCGGGCGCGCCGCCCGCGTGGCGGTTGGTGGAGGCAAACGCGCTCAAGGCGCGCGCGGACGTGCTGCTGCGCTTCCAGCGCGCCGTGTGGCGCATCATCAGCGTGCGGCGGCTGCGCAAGGCGCTCGCGCGCATCCGTGACGTGCTGGGCCAGCTGGGGTGGGACAAGCAGCGGCTCGCGGAGGAGGCGGCCAACCCGGTGCTGCTGGTTTCGGAGGCGGACCGCCCAGGGACCGCGCCCACCAAGCACCTGAAGCCCGACAACGTGCGTACGCGGCCGCTGCCGCTGTACCGTGACGTCAACTTCACGTACCACGGGCCTGTACCGCCCTCCGCGTACACAGACTTTGATGAGCTGGGCCCAATGCCTTTCAAGGTACCGCTGGAGTACCGCATCCTGGGCTATGAGGCGGAGCCATTCCCAGGGCTCACGCCGTACGCGCCGCCGCTGCTGGACCAGCCGCTGGAGGCGGGCGCGCTGGAGGAGGGCGTGGGCGGCGACGGCGCCGCGCCCAGCGGGGTGCTACGGCCCGAGGACGTGGCGGCGCTGCCGCGGCTGCCGGATGCGTGTTGCCAGGCGCCCTTCACGACGCTTGAGGTGGGGAACCGGTACTCGGAGGACCGGGTGACTTCAGCCCCCGAGCCCTCGTGGGGTGCGGACCTTGGGTGGCTGGTGCAGCCGTGCGTGTACGGCTTCCACGACTCGACGCGGCAGGAGGTGGCGGCAAGCGGGAGTGTGCGCGCGCTGCGAGGCGCGCCCGTGCTGTCTTCGCGCTGGCTGCCGCGCAAGGACACGTGGACGATGCAGCTGGGTGAGGAGGCGGTGCCTGAGCCGCTGGCAGGCCCTGACCCCGCACACCTGCTGAGGGACTCACCTGAGGACGCGGACAAGCCATCGATCCAGATCCGGGTGCGTGAGGGAGTTGGTGTGGCAAGTGCATGTGCTGGGGGTGAAATGGGGTTGGGGCGGCTTGGGGCCTGCTGAGATTTGTGGGCTACAGAGGTCGGGGGTCCTAAGGGACGCAGCAAATACATGTAGACTCTGTCACATGCCAGCAGTGTTGCCAGGCTGCCACAGTAGCTGATGGTCTACGGGGCATCCTGTGCAGCTTCAACACCTGCCGAGTCTGTCCCTGTTCCAATGGCATACCATCAATGACCCTGACCTCCCGGACCCTGACGCTCTTCTACAACACCCTGGTGCTGCCCCTGCAGGTGCCCACCGATGACGAAATTGCACGCTACCTGCCGCCCGGCCTGTCCAACGCCCTGCAGCTTCCGTCCACGCCACCGAGCTCATGGTCACAAGCAGGGTCAGCACAACAGCCAGTCACGGCCGATGGTGTGGCCGCGCCAGCAGCAGCAGCCACGAGTGGAGGCTCTGCAGATGTGCAGCAACAGCTGTTTGAGCTACAGCGGTCGCGGCGGCAGACAGAGGTGGATGCTGCCAAGCACGCAGCGTTTGACGCAGCCATGAAAGCACTTGACGAACGCATCAGTTCATACAACTCAACATTGCTGATGCCATGCCACTTTGCACTGGACGCATAATGTGTGATTAAGTGCACGGCGGCATGATGTGCAGCTGCTGTGGCACATTGCCATGAGCAAAGAAAGCAGCAGGGAGGCTCGGTGCATTCGCTGTTAAAGCATCACCATGTAAGCAGATGCGGACCGTTGGGCTCCTCTGACCCGTTGCCCTCTGCCTGGACAGCGTACCACAGAACTACAGACGCGTGGACGCTGGCTATGTGAGGGCGTGCTTACTTTGGTACGGGGCTCGTCCTCACACAGCCCGTCACAGGCACGCGGCCTGAGGAACTTGGGGGCTGCGTTTCAGGGCCAGGCATCCATTCTTTTAGCTTCTTGTACAGAAGGCACGAACGTGTCCAATAGACATCTGAACGATGCTTCGAAGCCACTGACACTGAACCAAAGACAACTCAGCCAGCATGGACGGAAGGCATCGATTTATCCAGGCCAAGGTATTAAACAACTCAGCAGCATGCAGCCGGGAGCTTTGCTGATATCTGGGTTTTCGATCGCACTTGCAGCTGGTGGAGGCCTTTGGCCTGAGCGAAAATCTGGTCGAGAAGCAGCTAACGTAAGCGTGAAGCTGTGCTGGCCTGTTGGCATGGGCACCCTCTGACATGGCTCTACTTCCGTGCACAGGCTTGACAAGGTCAGAGTCAACAGCTTCTTCGATCCCACAGGCCCAGCTTCGCTGATATATGTATACGAGGTGCGTCTTTGCTCAGCACGCGCCCTGGTTGGGTTGAGCGATGGGCGGTTGACCCCACTCACAACGCCATGCAGGTCCCCGTTGAGAAGTCAAAGGACGGCAAGCCCACGCTACACAGGCTTGGACAGGTGCGATTTGCTCATGCACCCGGTCTGGTACCTCCTCAGGCCTTTTGTACATGGTCTCATGATATGCTTGCATGGGCATACCCCGCATGCAGAATGAGCGTGTCACGGGCAAAGCCGTGTTCTTCGCGCGGCAAAATCCCAAGGGCGTGTCTGAGAAGACCGTCGACTCGGACATCTCGTGCGGCGAGGTGGCAGGAAGTGCTCTGGACAACTTCAGGGCCATTGTTTCAGAGCTGTACCTGCCCATCATCCAAGAACAGCAGCAGTGGGGCAAGGTGCCACAGGAGCACACCACTGAGTTCCGCAGCTCAACACAGAAGTTTGGCAACATGCTGACAGAGGCCGTGAACACGGTGACGGGCGGCGTGGAGCTGCGCAAGCCTGAGCAGCGGTTCGTCGACCAGTATGGTGAGCTCAAGCCAGCCTCCCTCAACACAGTGGCGGCTGATGAGGCAGCCATGCGCGAGTTTGAGGACTGCGTGACTGAATGGTGCAAGGCCACTGAGGACCTGCTGGCCCAGACCAACCGCATCAAGGACGGCGAGGAGCCAGGGCCAGACACGGAGCTGGAGTACTGGCGCACGCGCATGTCCAACTTCAACTCCATCACAGAGCAGCTCAAAACCAAGGAATGCAAGCTGGCGCTGGGTGTGTGCGCGGCGGGCAAGACCAGGGGCTATGCACGCTGGCGCTCCCTGGATATCCAGGTGCGCGCACGCAGGGGCTGTGGGCGCAGCTGGCAGTGGAACGGGGGTGGGCACTGCGCAGCCAGCAAGCACAGAGGGCCAGTCAGGGCTGGCATGTGCAGTGCACACAGCAGAACTGATGCAGCACAGCTGCGCAGCTGGTGCTGCAGCATTGGCATGTGTGCAACACAGCTGTGGGGGCAGTTGTATGGGCGCAGCTGCTGTACTCACCCTCGCTCGCTCACTTGTGTGCCTGGCCCCACCCATCCTCCCTTCCTCCATCCACAGGTCACAGACGCAGCCAACGAGGCCAAGGACAACGTCAAGTACCTTGCCACGCTGGAGAAGAGCCTGGAGCCAATGTTCCATGGCACTGTCGCCGACATCACAGACACCATCCCCGCCCTCATCTCCAACATCCGCATGATGTACACCATTGCGCGCTACTACTCGACGCCCGAGCACATGACGCGTCTCTTCACCAAGCTCACCAACCAGATGATCCGCAAGTGCAAGGACCAGATCACGTACTCAGGCAAGCTGTGGGACCAGGACAAGCCCGCACTCATCGCCAACATGCAGGCGAGCGTGAACCTGGCCAAGGTGTACAAGGAGCACTACAAGGCAGCCAAGGAGCAGCTGGCAAGCCAGCCCAAGAGCAAGCAGTTCGACTTTGATGAGCAGGTGCGAAGAGATCAGCGTACGGGGTTGGGTGGGGGGTGGGGGCTTGGGCAGGCGCATGCGGGATCGTGCATGAAACCAAGTAGGTGGGTGCATGGGCACCTGCATGCCTTGCATGCAAGCAACTGGGGCTGGCTGCACTTCAGTGCATCAATTGCATGCAGGTGCTGCCAGCTGTACCAACTGGTTGTACCAACCAGTTGCATGTACCTGCACCCTGCCTGCACTACCTAAATTTGACTCCAACCCTACTGCCCTGCTCACAGGCCATCTTCCTCAAGTTTGACCTGTTCATTAAGCGCCTGAACAAGCTCATTGACATGTTCACGACCATCTACCAGTTCAGCACACTCGAGCAGCACACGCACATCGAGGGGCTGGAGCAGATGATCAAGAACTTGAACAACATCATCGATGATGTGAAGCGCAAGCCCTATGACCTCCTGGACTTCTTCCGCAACCAGGTGCGGCAGTGGCTGCAGCAGTCGATTGTACCAGCATCAAGATGTGGTGGGTACATGCGGGGTGGGATAACAGGTGTGCAATGCGATGGTGTGCTGCGCGTGGGTGCTTCCATGGTAGATAGTACACGGCAGTCGCCGTGCGAATCCCAGCTGGCACTGACGAGCCTCGTGCGTGCACCTGTAACGGCCATGGCCTTGCACTGCAGTTTGACCGTGACTTCCTGGAGTTCAATGTCAACATCCACGACCTGGAGATCCAGCTGCAGGGCTTTGTCAACTCGTCGTTTGAGCACATCACATCCACGGAGCACGCACTGTCGCTGCTGCAGCAGTTCCAGGCCATCCTGCAGCGTGAGACGCTGCGCCAGGACCTGGAGTCAAAGTGCGTGCGCGCACTGG
>BDCZ01000210.1:17421-34718 GCA_001662365.1 Chlamydomonas applanata | reverse complement strand
TGGGGGGGGGGGGGGGGGGGGGGGGGGGGGGGGGGGGGGGGGGGGGGGGGGTACTGCAGCTCATGTGGGCCTTCTGGCACTGGGGTATGGTGCTGGTTTGCTCACGCAGTCTCAAGTCTACCAATCCTTCTTAGCTATCTGGCATCCGGTATTTGTGAGAGCTCACAAATTCAGAGCTGTAAAGGCCTGACATGCACCTGCCCTTCCACATCTCTCCATGCTCAGGTCCGCTTCTACTGGCGCGAGGACAAGGACACAACGATCATCTCCATCTGCGACGTCGACTTTGAGTACTCGTACGAGTACCTCGGCGTGAAGGAGCGCCTGGTCATCACACCCCTCACTGACATTTGCTACATCACGCTGTCCCAGGCTCTGGGCATGTTCCTGGGTGGTGCGCCTGCCGGCCCTGCCGGCACAGGCAAGACTGAAACCACGAAGGATCTGGGCAACACGCTGGGCAAGTACGTGGTCGTGTTCAACTGCTCCGACCAGATGGACTACAAGGGCATGGGCAAGATCTACAAGGGTCTGGCCCAGTCCGGCCTGTGGGGCTGCTTTGATGAGTTCAACCGCATCAACCTGGACGTGCTGAGCGTGTGCGCGCAGCAGGTGCGGCGGCTGTGTGTGCTTGATTGCAGTTAGCTGGCTGTGAGCCACTGGGGCGGCGAGCAGCAGTGCCCAATCTGCACTGGTTGCCTGTACAGGCCACCCGCAGGAAGGTGTTCTCCATACAGACTGGGGTCGTGTACTGATGCCAGCAGCCTCACCAGCAGCCAGAACTGGAATTTGATACTGCGTGCGGTTCCTTTGCTAAACTGTGTGTGCTGCCCGCCCTCCCCTTCTCCCTGGCCATCTCACTTACACACCACAGGTGTACTGCATCCTGTCCGCGATCCGCGAGCGCAAGAAGAGCTTCGTGTTCACGGACGGCAGCGTAGTGTCCCTGGACCCGCGTGTCGGCTTCTTCATCACCATGAACCCCGGCTACGCTGGCCGCCAGGAGCTGCCCGAGAACCTCAAGGCACTCTTCCGTGGCGTGACCATGATGGTGCCCAACCGCCAGATCATCATGAAGGTCAAGCTCGCCGCGTGCGGCTACCAGGAGAATGATGTGCTGTCCAAGGTGAGCAACGCGGCGCTGGGGCCTGCTCTGTGTGCTGGGCCTGTAGCGTGCTGAAGCCTGGGGCACAGTGGGCCTGTGTACGTGCAAGCTGATGGGCATCACACTGCACATGTTACGCGTGCTACGCACCCGCCACGCCATGCGTTGCTGACGTTCATCCCCCGCCTTCCCCTCCCTGTACGTGCAGAAATTCTTCGTGCTGTACGGCCTGTGCGAGCAGCAGCTGTCCAAGCAGGCCCACTATGACTTTGGCCTGCGCAACATCCTGTCGGTGCTGCGCACTGCCGGCACGTCCAAGCGCGCGAACCCCGACAAGTCGGAGGTGTTCCTCATGATGCGCACACTGCGTGACATGAACATGTCCAAGTTTGTGGCGGAGGACGTGCCCCTGTTCCTGTCGCTCATCGACGACCTGTTCCCCGGCATGAAGGCCGACCGTGCGTCATTCCCTGACGTGTCCAAGGCACTGGAGAAGGTGGCGCTGGAGAAGGGGCTGCAGCTGCACGCGACGTGGCTCAACAAGTGCATCCAGCTGTATGAGACGTACCTCGTACGCCACGGTATCATGCTTGTGGGACCGTCCGGTGGTGGCAAGTCGGCGATCGAGGAGTGCCTGGCGGGGGCGCTGACCGAGCTCGGCACCAAGCACGTCATTTGGCGCATGAACCCCAAGGCGATCACCGCGCCCCAGATGTTTGGCCGCATGGATGCGTCCACCGGTGACTGGACCGACGGCATCTTTGCCGTGCTGTGGCGCCGCGCGGCCAAGAACAAGAACCAGAACACGTGGATCGTGCTCGACGGCCCCGTGGACGCGATCTGGATTGAGAACCTGAACACAGTGCTGGATGATAACAAGGTGCTCACGCTGGCCAACGGCGACCGCATCCTGATGACACCCGCCATGAAGGCAATGTTCGAGCCAGAGAACCTCGCGAATGCGTCGCCTGCCACCGTGTCTCGTGCCGGCATCATCTACGTGTCTGACACTGAGCTGGGCTGGGAGCCGGTCGTCAAGTCGTGGCTGCAGCGCCGTGACCCCCAGGAGGCGGCGCTGCTGGGCCCGCTGTTTGACAAGTACATCAACCGCATGCTCGACTTTGTCCGCATCACCCTCAAGCCCGTCATGTTCAACGAGCAGGTGTGCCAGGTCAACACGCTGCTCACGCTGCTGAACGGCTACATGAAGGTGTTGAAGGACGCTGGCAAGCAGGTGGATGAGACCAAGACCGAGCGCGTCTTCCTGTTCTGTGTCACGTGGGCGCTGGGCGGGCTGCTAGACATGAAAGAGCGCCCGCTGTTTGACCATGAGCTTCGTGCCTTTGCCTCCAACATGCCGTCGCGCGAGGAGGAGACGGACACCATCTTTGAGTACCTGGTGGACGACGCAGGTGCGTGGGTGTGGATTGTATGGCAGGCATGTTGGAGGAAGGGGATGTTAGTGTGAGGGCGGAGCAAGAGGGTTGCACCTGGGGTCTGGTAGGGCATGGACGCAGCAGCTGGGGCTGTCGACCTGCTTGCATACCTGCTGGTTGTTCCTGTCCCGCCACCTGTACTGTTTGCATGCCAGTTTAGTGAGGTGGCTGGTCTGATATTCTGGGGAAGTCTACCACTCCCGGCTGATGCTCACAGCCTCACACTCGTTTGGCCCCCTGCCGACCCTGCGTGCACGTGCAGACATGCTCTGGCAGCACTGGAAGCACCAGGTGCCCACCTGGACATACCCCAAGAAGGAGGAGAAGCCCAAGTTCGCACAGCTCATCATCCCCACACTCGATTCTGTGCGCTTTGAGAAGCTGCTGCACCTGTCGTACTCGGTCGACAAGTCTTCGCTGCTGGTGGGCGGCCCCGGCACGGCCAAGACGAGCTGCATCAACCAGTTCATCTCCAAATTCAACCCGGAGACCACGAGCCAGAAGACCATCACCTTCTCATCACTCACCACGCCCCAGATCTTCCAGATCACAATTGAGGGTGCAGTGGAGAAGCGCAGCGGCCGCACGTTCGGCCCACCTGGCGGCAAGCAGATGGTTGTGTTTGTGGATGACATCTCCATGCCGTACATCAACGAGTGGGGTGACCAGGTGACCAATGAGATCGTGCGCCAGCTGCTGGAGCAGGGCGGCATGTACTCGTTGGAGAAGCCCATCGGTGACATGAAGTTCATCCAGGACGTGCACTACGTGGCCGCCATGAACACGCCTGGCGGTGGCAAGAACGACATCCCCAACCGCCTCAAGCGCCAGTTCGCGCTCTTCAACGTCCCCCTGCCCTCAGTCGCCGCCATCAACGGCATCTTTGGCAAGCTGGTGGAGGGCCGCTTCTCTCCCGATGTGTTCACCGACGAGGTGGTGTTTGTGGCGTCCAGGCTCGTGCCACTCACCATCACCCTCTGGAACAAGACACAGGCCAAGATGCTGCCCACGCCCGCCAAGTTCCACTACCTCTTCAACATGCGTGAGCTGTCCAAGGTATTCCAGGGAGTCATCCTGGCCACACGTGACCGCTTCAACCGCCCTGCAACCGCCGTGTTTGGTGGCAACGTGACCGCGCCAGAGGGCTACCTGCTGGGCCTGTGGCTGCACGAGTGCCGCCGCGTTTTTTCAGATAAGCTCGTGTCGTATGAGGACAAGAACTGGGTGGACAAGACGCTGAACGAGCTGATGCGCGACACGTTCCAGGCCGACCTGCTGCGCCAGGTGCGGCGCAGAAACCCAGAGAGCGATTGGGGAGGGTGGCATGGGGTGGGGGCTTGTTTGATGCTGGCAGTCCTGGCGCTGCATGGGGCTGTGCTGAATGCCAGCAGATCAGTGAGCCAGCCACAGGGTTTGGCTGCTCTAACTCACGCAGCACTAGCTCCCACAGCAACTGAGCGTCAACCTGCCTGCATGCCTGCCGGCTGTGTCGGTTTCAGGTGGAGGAGCCGCTGTACTTTGTGGACTTTCTGCGTGAGCCCGCGGTGGATGAGGACACTGGTGAGGTTGTTGACGCGCACCCCTCCAATTATGAGAGTGTGCCAGGCGGCCTGCCCGACATCCGCGCACGCGTGGAGGCGCTCCAGCGCAAGTTCAACGAGGAGTCCAAGGTGTACAAGCTGGAACTGGTGCTGTTCACCGACGCGCTGTACCACCTCATGCGCATCGCGCGCCTGCTCGCCATGGCGCGTGGATCCGCGCTGCTGGTGGGCGTGGGCGGCTCGGGCAAGCAGTCCCTGTCCCGCCTGGCCGCGTACATTGCGGGCGCCTACACGTTCCAGATCACGGTCACCAAGACGTACAACCAGACCAACCTGTTTGAGGACATCAAGTCGCTGTACAAGATTGCTGGCTTCAAGGGCCAGCCCGTGTGCTTCATCTTCACAGATGCTGAGGTCAAGGATGAGGGCTTCCTGGAGTACATCAACCAGATCCTCATGACTGGTGCGTGTGCTGGGACCAACCTTGGCTGGCGAGCTCCTTTGAAACGTGGCTGTGCTTAAATATATGCATGAGTGGCAACCAGTAGCTGCACCCGCCTGGGCACACCTCATGTGCTGGGATTTGATGCTGGTCTTGGCACTCTGGCCCCTGCTCAACCCCACCCCACCTGCCCTTCCCCCTTACCGGCACACACAACAGGTGAGGTGGCTGGCCTGCTGCCCAAGGATGAGCTGGACATGATCGTGAATGACATCCGCCCGATCATGAAGAACCAGGCGCCCGGCGTGCCCGACACGTGGGAGAACCTGTATGCGTTCTTCCTCAACCGCGTGCGCGACAACCTACACATGGTGCTGTGCTTCTCGCCTGTCGGCAACAAGTTCAGCCGCCGCGCGCAGCAGTTCCCGGGCCTCATCAACGGCTGCACCATCGACTGGTTCCTGCCGTGGCCCGAGGAGGCCCTGACCGCTGTGTCCGGCAAGTTCATTGATGAGTTCCGCATGGCGTGCAACAAGGAGGCCAAGGACGCACTCAAGCTCATGATGGGCCACGTGCACGTGTACGTCACGGCCGCGTGCCAGGAGTACTTCGAGAAGTTCAGGCGCCACGTGTACGTCACGCCCAAGTCCTACCTGTCCTTCATCCAGGGCTACAAGGAGCTGTACTCCAAGAAGTGGGCGTACACGCAGGAGCTGGCCGTGTCCATCCAGGCTGGCCTGCAGAAGATGTTTGAGGCCAAGGCGGATGTGAACAAGATGAAGGCGGAGCTGGCGGTCAAGAACCAGGAGCTGGCGGTGGCGGCCAAGGAGGCCGAGGCGCTGCTGAAGCAGGTGCGGGCAGGCTGGGAGGCTGGCTGGGTTGCGGCTGGTGCTGGGGTGGGAGGCAGGAGGGAATCTGAAGCATTTGAACTGGGGCTGCAATGTGCTGAGCAGCAGGGGACCTGGGCTAGCCACAAGGTTGGGGCTGACACAGGGTTTGAACATCAGCAGGCTTGGGAGATTGTGTGCGCACTGCCACTGGCGGCCTGGTTCAACTTAGCATCCCTGCACTGGCATTGCCGCAGATCTCTGAGTCGACCACGATCGCTGAGAAGGAGAAGCAAAAGGTGGCGATCATTGTGGACTCAGTGACCAAGAAGGCTGCGGAGATTGCAGCTGTGAAGGATGACGCTGAGCGTGACCTGGCAGCTGCCAAGCCCGCTCTGGACGCTGCCCTGTCTGCCCTCAACTCCATCTCGCCCAAGGACATCACGTCGCTCAAGGCGCTGAAGAACCCGCCAGACATCATCAAGCGCATTTTTGATTGCGTGCTGCTGCTGCGCTACTGGTGCGTGGGAGCGCGTGCATGTGGTTGGTTGCTGGGGGCGCGCTGGATGGGGCCTGTGTGCTTGGGCTGCTTGGTCTGGTCAGCAGGTGATGGGGTTGAGCAGGTTGATGCGGTTGGTGCACTGCGCTGGGTAAGCCTGACCCTTGCTGGCGCCGCACCCACCTAGCTCCTACTCAGACTTCTTCTGCCCTCCCCCCTCCTCCCAATCCTACCACAGGCCTGTCAACAGCGTGACGTGGCAGGACACCAAGGGCTCCATGGTCATCTGCGGCACGTACGACATGGCCGTCAAGATGATGAGTGACATGAACTTCCTGTCCACGCTCATGAACTTCCCCAAGGAGCAGATCAACGACGAGACGGTGGAGCTGCTGCAGCCCTACTTTGCCGCCCCGGACTTCAACTACGACTCTGCGCGCAAGGCGTCGGGCAACGTGGCCGGCCTGTGTAACTGGGCCGAGGCCATGTGCACGTACCACGAGGTGGCCAAGGTGGTGGAGCCAAAGATTGCCAAGCTGCGCGATGCTGAGGCTGAGCTCAAGGTGGCGACCAAGGAGAAGAATGCGGCAGAGGACCGCATGGCGAAGGTGCAGGCCAAGCTGGACGAGATGCAGGCGCAGTTTGATGCGGCGATGGCGCAGAAGCAGGCGCTGGAGGACGATGCTGCGGCGACCCAGAAGAAGATGGACTCGGCCACGGCGCTCATCACGGCGCTGGCGGGCGAGGAGGCGCGCTGGACGGCGCAGTCCAAGGAGTTTGACTCCCAGATCCAACGCCTTACCGGCGACTGCGCGCTGGCCAGCGGCTTTGTGTCGTACCTGGGCCCGTTCAACAAGGAGTTCCGCGAGCTGCTCATGAACCGTGACTTCTACGGCGACTGCATGCACCTCAACATCCCCGTCACCCCCAACATGCAAGTCACCAAGTTCCTGGTCGACGATGCGGAGGTCGGCGAGTGGACGCTGCAGGGGCTGCCCACTGATGAGCTGTCCATCCAGAACGGCATCATGGTCACGCGCGCGTCACGCTACCCCGTGCTGGTGGACCCCCAGGGCCAAGGCCGCATCTGGATCATGAACCGTGAGGAGGCGAACCAGCTCAAGGTCACCCAGCTCAACGACCGCATGTTCCGGAACCACCTGGAGGACTGCCTGTCGTTCGGCAAGCCCCTGCTGATCGAGAACATCGAGGAGGAGCTGGACCCTGTGCTGGACCCTGTGCTCGAGCGGCGTGTGATCAAGAAGGGCAAAACGATGGTGGTGCCTCTGGCTGACAAGGAGGTGGACTTCACAGACACCTTCCGCCTCTTCTGCACCACGCGCCTGCCCAACCCCCACTTCACGCCCGAGCTGTCCGCCAAGGTCACAGTCGTCGACTTCACGGTGACCATGACCGGTCTGGAGGACCAGCTGCTGGGCAAGCTCATCCTCAAGGTGGGAAGCGTTGCGTGTGCAGTTGTGAGGCAGTTTTGGCCAGGCGCAGGCATGGCAGGAGAGTGAGGCGGGCCGGGGGCACAGGGGTGGGGTTGCAAGGGGGCTGTCTCTGCATCTCCCGGTTGAGGCTGGCGTGTACACCAGCTGATGTGTGGTGCGGCAGTTGTGGCCAGCTTTCGGCTGGTGATGCACCTGCTCACTCACTGTTTGCCCGCCACCCCGCACTCCTACATGCTACTACAGGAGAAGCACGAGCTGGAGGAGCAGCGGCAGCAGCTGCTGGAGGAGGTGCAGAGCTACAAGAAGAAGATCAAGCAGCTGGAGGATGACCTGCTGTTCCGGTGCGTGCAGCACGCAGGGTTGTGGGTTGAGGGGGTTGGTGACGAGCTGGTGGAGGGCTGGGTGAAGCTTCAATGAACAGCAGTTCAAGTGCTGCTGCGTGCCTCACACGGCGTGCTGCCTGCCCACGGGGCTCCTGCTTGCGCAAGCTCATGTGCGCCGCATGCACATGCTGCCCTGCTTCCTCCCCGCCCGCAGCCTGTCCAACTCCCAGGGCAACCTGCTGGACGACACGGAGCTCATTGACGTGCTGGCTGTGACGAAGCAGACCGCGCAGGACGTGGCCGAGAAGCTGGCCAATGCAAGCGAGACGAACAAGAAGATCAACGAGGCGTGCGAGGAGTACCGCCCGGTCGCGCACCGCGCCACGCTCGTGTACTTCCTCATCGCCGAGTTCTCGGTCGTCAACTGCATGTACCAGACGTCGCTCGCGCAGTTCAACCAGCTGTACGAGATGAGCATCGACAAGTCGGACCGCGCCAACATGCCCTCCAAGCGCATCCACAACATCATCGACTACATGACGTACGAGATCTACTTGTACATTCAGCGCGGCCTGTTTGAGCGCCACAAGATCATCTTTGCGCTCATGCTCACCAACAAGATCCTGCTGAGTGCCGGCAAGATCAAGGCGCAAGACCTGGACGTGTTCCTGAAGGGCGGTGGTGCTCTGGACATCAACTCGGTGCGCAAGAAGCCCAAGGATTGGATCCCCGACTCCGTGTGGCTGTCCATCGTGGCACTGAGCTCCATGGACGCGTTCCGCGACGTCCCCGACTCGGTGTTCCGCAACGACGGCCTGTGGCGGCAGTGGTACGACCAGGAGGCGCCTGAGATGGCAAAGGTGGGTGAGGGGGCGCGGCAAGGGTGTGGTCTGTGGCATGTCTGGCTGTGTGTGTGTCTGGGATGTGGGGTGGCATCTCCTGCTGCCATGCCTGCTTGCAGCAGCCCAGGTGTGCGTCGTGACCTGGATACCTGAGTACCTCACCTGCATGCCTGAGTGTCTGACCTGGGTGCATCTGATCCTGCCACCACACCCCTCCCCCCACCTGCCCAGGTGCCCGACTACGAGGACCGGCTGTCCAAGTTTGAGCGCATGTGCGTGGTCAAGACGTTCCGCGAGGACCGCACACTCATTGCGGCCGCCGACTACATCGCAGACGCGCTGGGGCAGCGCTTCGTGGAGTCGGTGCCTCTCAACATGGACAAGGCGTGGCACGAGTCGCACAACAAGTGCCCACTCATCTGCCTGCTGTCGCCTGGTGCGGATCCCACCAAGCTGATTGAGGACCTGGCGAAGAAGAAGAAGATCAAGACGCTGGGCGTGTCGATGGGCCAGGGCCAGGAGGTGATCGCGCGTAAGTACATGGCCACTGCATCGCTGGAGGGGCAGTGGGTGCTGCTGCAGAACACGCACCTGGGGCTGGGCTACCTGACTGAGGTGGAGACATTCCTGGTCAAGGAGGAGAACATCCACGAGGACTTCCGGCTGTGGATCACGGCGGAGCCGCACCCGCAGTTCCCCATCGGACTGCTGCAGATGGGCATCAAGGTGCGCGTGCGGCCCCCACACGCATTGCGAGGCAGTTTGGGGCCCATCGCACAGGGACTGGCTGGACTGGGGCCTGAGCTTCACTGCACATGGGCCAGGGTTCAGCAGGGGAGCTGGATGGGCGCTTGGATAATGGGTTCTGTGGCTGGGCCTGGTGTGTGTCTGGGTTGCAAAGAGGCCAGCGCGTGCTGCTGGCTGTGACTTGAAACACCAAGGGCTGACCTTGTACTGCTGTACTGCTGTGTCCCCACACCACAGATCACCAATGAGGCGCCCGTGGGCATGAAGGCCGGCCTGCGCGCCAGCTACCAGTGGGTCACCCAGGACATGCTGGACGCTGTGAGCCACCAGTTCTGGCGCCAGCTGCTCTTTGTCATGTGCTTCCTGCACTCGGTCGTCCAGGAGCGCCGCAAGTTCGGCCCCATCGGCTGGAACGTGCCGTACGAGTTCAACCAGAGCGACCTGAGCGCGTGCGTGCAGTTCCTGCAGAACCACCTGATGGAGATGGACGCCAAAAAGGCGGCACAGCCAACATGGGAGACAGTGCGGTACATGATCTCTTGCATCCAGTACGGCGGCCGCATCACCGACGACTTCGACCAGCTGCTAATGGACACGTACGCCGAGAAGTGAGTGGCGCAGGCGGTTATCCAACTGTTTTGGTGATGGGGGCTGGGGCAGTCGTGTTGCTGCTGGTTGGGGCGATGTTGCTGCTACTCTGGGCTCTGGCGCAAGGGGCAACCCGCAGCTCGGCTGTCTGGCCGTAGCTGGGTCTGTGGGTGTGGGAAGGCCTGTGCCACTTGCTGCGTGTTCCGCAACTGCACGGTTGCTCGCTAGGCTTGCACTCACACGGGCCCCCCACCCTCCGCCCCGCAGGTACTTCCACCCTGGGGTGCTCACGCTGAACTACGAGATCTACCGCGACGAGCGCTCGGGGTTCCAGTACCGCGTGCCCGACAACGCAGACGTGGACGTGTTCCGGCAGACGATCGAGACGCTGCCAGGCACCGAGTCTCCCGAGATCTACGGGCTGCACCCCAACGCGGACGTCACGTTCCGCACGCTGCAGGTGCAGGACGGTGTGTCAACCATCCTGGACACGATGCCCAAGGGCGGGGGTGCCGGCGGTGGCTTGTCACGGGAGGAGATCGTGGATAAGATCTGTGAGGATCTGCTGTCCAAGGTGCCGCCTGTGTTCGACAAGGAGGAGACCAAGGAGAAGCTGAAGAAGCTGCCGGGCGGCCCCACGCAGCCGCTGACGGTGCACTTGCGGCAGGAGATTGACCGGCTCAACATCATCACGCGCCTCGCGACCACGACGCTGAAGAACCTGCGGCTGGCCATCGCGGGCACGATCGCGCTGTCAGGCAACCTGATCGAAGCGGTGGACGCGCTGTTCACTGCCCGCATCCCCGGCTTCTGGCTGTCCAAGAGCTGGGAGGCCACCACACTGGGCAACTGGTTCACGGGCATGCTGCAGCGCTTTGACCAGCTCAACAAGTGGCTCAACCTGGGCCGGCCCAAGGCGTACTGGATGACGGGCTTCTTCAACCCCCAGGGCTTCCTCACGGCCATGAAGCAGGAGGTGAGCCGCAAGCATGCGGCCGACAAGTGGGCGCTGGACGATGTGGTGATGACGTCCGAGGTCACGCACCCGCCCAAGGACTTTGAGGGCCTGAAGGAGGCGCCCGCGGAGGGCGTGTACATCTATGGCCTGTACCTGGACGGCTGCTCGTGGAGCGGGCGCGAGAACAAGATGGTGGACTCTGAGCCCAAGAAGCTCTTCAACTTGCTGCCCGTGCTGTACGTCACGGGCGTGCAGGCCAAGGACAAGAAAAAGGCGGGCGTGTACGAGGCGCCCACGTACCGCGTCAAGACGCGCAAGGGCTTCAACTTCATCACCACGCTCGCGCTGCGCACGGAGGACGACAAGTCCAAGTGGATCCTGCGCGGTGTTGCCATTCTGTGCACGATCGATTAAGGATGATGGAAGAGGAGACATGGGGGCGGGCAGGGAGGGGAAGGGAAAGCAACTGGTAACTGTGTGTACTGCAGTGATTACTGCGCTTTCATGTGCTGCGTGCCTCTCATCATTTCATTTGTATCTCAGACTCGCGAACCAACAGAGTGATGTGTGTGACGATGACCCAGACGAATGAATGTATTCTGAGAACTGCAAGACAAGCATACGATCCGGTTGGAGGCTTTTATAATCGTTAAGGGAATGAGTGACCGCTGATCCAGTGTCCATGAGCAAGACATCTGAACAGCTAGCACAGAGCACCTACTGATATCAGCCATGCTTGCATAACCATGGTTATTTACAGGTACAGCATGTCACAGCTGATCCCAGTTTGGTCCGGGTCCCGCACACAACAGGCATGCCAGCAGTGGCGCCTGCGTTTATCTGCTGATTCAGCTCCACACCTTTCTCATACATACAAAGATCACATGACATAGATCACGCAGCAATGAACTGCAGCCTTTCTACCTCAGCTTGCCCCCCCACCCTCCCATCCCCTCACCCCCCCACCACCACACACCCCACCCCACTCAGGCAATACAAGGTCTAAACCAACCCCTGCGGCCCTCTTCTACGCGATGGCCACCTCAAATGTGCGGATCTCCATCGGCAGCAGGTCCACCTGTGTGGTGCCGGCCGGCAACACGCGCCAGATCTCGCCCCCAGGCACGCCCAGCTGCGGCCCAGGCGTCTTGCACGTCGGCCCCGCCTCACTGCCTGACCCCACCCCGGCGGTAATGGACAGCCGGCCGGTGGCGGCCCAGGGACCATGCAGCACGGCCGCCGTTGCGTTGGCCCCGTGGTGCTCCACCTCCATGGATGCAGCCCGCACCCGCCACGCGTGCCGCTGCGCCGTCACCTCCTTTGGCTGCGCTGCGCTCAGGCCCAGCTCGCGCACGGCCGTGATGCGTGTGCCGGGCAGCAGACCCGCGAGATCGACGCGCACAGTGGCGGCCAGCTGCGGGTCCTCCCCCACCTGGAACAGGTGTGCGACACGCACCAGCAGCGTCCGGGGCTTGTCGGGCAGCCACTGCAACGTGAGCAGGTGCACGTTCGGCGGCAGCCCGGTGGGGCTGGTGGTAGCTGCGCCGACGGACAGTGCTGAGAAGGTGCCGGTTGCCTTGGTGAGCAGGATGGGCACCTGGGGGTTGGAAGGGATGGGGTGGGGGTGTGCAGGATGAAGTGTGGCCAGGGATGATGAATCACACGTTCGTGTGCTAGCTAGCAGGCATGACACCATAACATGGGGCTGATCAGGCCTGTGCACTTGGTTATATTATCTAAGCTGCTGCACACGCAGGTCACGCACACACAAGATGCAGGTGTGCGGCGCTGACTCGTGAGCTCTTCAAGTGTGCTCATATGATCGAACACGTATGCACACACCAGAGGGGTTGGCTGTGCCGGCATGGCGGTGGTGGTGGCATTGGGGTTGGCAGGTGGCGGTGGGGGTGGCGCGCGCACCGCCAGCTGCGCCAGCACCACAACCGGCGGGTCATTGGCGAGCTGCTGCGCGGCGCGCATGGCGGGCGCGAGCGTGGCTGTGCGCGACACCACGAGCCGAAACGCACCGCGCACAATCATGCGCGGGCAGCCGCAGGACACGCAGTTGCAGATGTTCTCGTCCAGCGGCTCCGACACGCCGCGGAAGTCATCACGCTAGGTGAAAGGGAGAGGGGGTTGAGAGCGTGCATGGGAGTGTTCAGGGGCAGTCGGTGCTTTGGCACCAGCTCTGTTGGCTTCCTCAAGGCTTGACTACGGGCCCCCAAACTGCAACATACCGTGTCCACGTGCGGCTTGCTGCGGCTGCAGCCATCAATCACAGCATCAGGCCCCCGCCTCCTCCCACCCACCCTCCACCCCCGCTCCCGGCCTCCATCCTCCCCAACACACACACCCTGCCACCAAAACACCCGTCCCTCACCGTGGAGCGGCGGTGCACCATGATGTCCAGTGTGCCAGGCGCCAGGCTGCTCGCGCCCTGGCCGCGCTCCGTCACCAGCGCCAGACCCATGGACGCGTCCACAATCGCGGCCGCCGCAGTGATCGGGTAGTAGTTCGCGGCCTGTGGCTGCTTCGCGTCGTATGTCCAGCCGGGGCGGTAGTTGCGCCGGCGTAGCACCATCTCACGGCCATTGGCGTCGGTCCAGAACGTGGCCTCGTTGGCCAGCTGCGGCGCAGTCGCACGCACGATGGCGTCCAGCCCTAGCTGCGGGCGAGATTGGACACAGTTTGGTATGGTTTGTTTGCGGCCGGTACGAGGGGTGCAGGGGTGAATATGTTTATGTTGTGGAGTTGGCCTGGCCCATGCAGGTACACAGCGTCAGGCAATGCAGGGCCTGCACGTCCCTAGGGCACACCACAGCCAAAGCAGCATAAGCGAGTCACACCCCAGCCCCAAGCGTCAACACCCAATTAGGCCCTGCCCAACGCCTGAACGCCCCAGTGCATACGCACCCCATTAGGCGCATCCAGAGGGCCGACCGTCCACTCGATCTCTGGCGCCGCGGCGCCGTGCCACACGCGCGTGGTGAGGGACGCGAACACGGGGGCAGTGGCCAGGATCCGCGCGGCATCGGCTGAAAAGTTGGCGAATGGCAGGTTGTAGGAAATGAAGTCTTGACGGATCTCCACCAAGGGTCCTGATACAATCACGTGCAGCTTCACGGGCACGCCAAGCTGTGTCACTGGCGTTGCGTTCTGTGCGGCGTGGGGCCGGAAGATGTACGCGCCGGCCGCCTGTGCGCGCGAGCCGCCTGCACGGCGAAGAGGGGTGGAGTGGGGCGGGTGGGGGATTGGTGGACCAGCGCTGCCGGTGGGGTGCGGGCAGCAGACAACCAGGGTTGGGAAGGGGAGGGGAGGGCAGGGGGGGTCGTGCCGACAGGAACGGGGTGGGGGTAGGCGGGGTGCCTGTGTTTGTGGGGGCCATGCGTCTGCTCTTGTGCTGCATGCCTCTGGCCACATAGCCGGCTGCGTGAGAAGAGGCCCCCGCCATATTGTGGGCATAGCCACCTTGTTTTTCGATCAGATCCACGAACGGACGCTGGCGGCGGCGCTTCTGCACCTGGGCTTGGCTGAGCCTACGGCGCGCAGCGTGCACTGCAGCCAGGGCGCAGTGCATGGCAAGTGGCACGCCCGCCCTCATCACCACCCCCACGAGGCGCCCTGCACTGCCTAGGTTTGCAATGGGAGACCTGGGCTTGGCGCTCCCATACCCGGCCTGCTAAACTGGTATCCATCAGAAGGCGTGCCTGACCACATATGGATCAAGGACCCCATGACGTGCAGGTGACCATTATGCATGCGTAACACCACAGGTGATGCCCCATTGCATGCCCAAGCCAGGCCCAGATGGGCGCGGCCCCGCGTCCTCACCTGTCTCTGTGCCGATGCTGCTCGCATACACGTACGGCTCGACGGTCAGCGGCATGGACCAGCCCTCCTTGGTGTGCATCATCTTGGCCAGCCGGCCGCTTGGCATCCCGTACACCAGCGTGAACACGCCGTTAGACACGCGCAGGGAGCCGGGCCGGCCACCAGCCACAGCTCCGGCCGTTGCCTGTGCTGCTGGCGCGGGGCCAGTGCCGGCGGTCGTCGTGACGGTCACCCGCGTGCGGCCATTGTTGCCGGGCACCGCAGTCGCCGCGCCGTGGATGGTGACGTGCAGCGGCAGCGTGAATGGCAGCTGTGGTGTGCGTGGTGTGAGGGCAGCGAGTGGGGGTGGTAGCGGCTCCTCACGGGGGGCGGCCACCGGCGGCGCAGTGCCGTTGACTGGGGGCGGTGGGGGCGGTGGGCGTGGCGGTGGGGGAGGCGGCTTGGGCTGCAAGGCGAAAAATATGATTGTATGTAGCCGCTTGAGAGGTTGGAGCATCAAGTACACAAATCGTGGTCCACCCGGTGCGGCGTCGTGGGCGTGTATGTGGTTTCCACAGCATGCGTGCAAGCAAGCGACAGGCAGGAAGGTAAGCAGGCAAGTAGGCTGGCTAGCAAAACTCTGCGTGCAGGCAGGCAAGCAGGCATGCAGTTAAACCTCCACAACCGCTCCAGGCCGTTGACTCTCACCACCGTGTCCGGCGTGTACGCGTGCGGGCGCACGTAGTAGGTGGTGTAGCCGAGCGGCGGCAGTGCTGCCAGCCACCCAACCTCATGGCTACCCGCCCAGCTGGCCACACCATTGCCATCGCGGCCTGCGAGCGCAGGATGGATGGAAATAGTATGGTGCGTGTGTGATGCCGTATGTGATGTGAGTGACCCGGGGCAGGCTGCTGGAATACGATGCAGGGCGAGTAGCAGGTACTGTGCTGCCAGTGGCAGGCGTGCCTCTCCGTTTAGCCGCTGTCAACTGGTGGCAGCACACACATGTGCAGCACCGCACCTGCGCCCTGAATCAGCGCGCGCTGCACGCGCTGCGTCGCGTCCGACACGGGCATGAGCGAGAAGGGTACCACCTTGCCGGTGTGGTCTGCGCACAGTGCGGTGGGGGAGCGCAGTACCAGGGGTGAGGGGGCAAGACCCGACTTCACGAAGAGGCGAGAGCCAAGGCAGATGGAGAATAGGAAGAGGGAGGTGTCAGCACACATTCAAAGCAGATGGCATGGTGCAGAGTCATCGGCAGGTGGCGCCATGCAGCGTAAAACTTGCGCACCATGCACCGTGACGTTGCCTCCGATAGGAAGCCGCACGAGCTCAGTGCGTGGCCACGCCAGTGGGTTGTAGAGCACCACCAGCAGTGCCACCGCGCCCGGCTTTCCACCTGCCACGGTGCCGCCCGCCGTTCCGCGCTGCAGCAGCGCGCGGCGGCCGCTGCCCAGGGCGCGCTTGTTGGCCGCCGCATGATGCGGCTCCGTGGCAAAAGACGAGACCGACACGGAGGGGCCACACAGCGACACGTTGAGCATGGGGCACTCAAGCAGGGGCAGGCGGCGCCAGATGGGGCGGCGGCCCGGGTTGGCTGCCGTCTTGGCCGCCTCCTCCGCGCCTGCCTTGGCAAACAGCAGCCGCCCCAGCGCGCCCGCCACCACTTTGCTCGCCTCTGTCCAGCCGCCGTACAGGCGGCGGATGTAGTCACCCGTGACCGCTGTTTTCTCAGTGCCCGTGATGGCGTCGTGGTGCTGCAGCAGTGCCAATGCCTCATCCAGACGCTGCGGCCGCCACATCGTGTGTTGAGAGGCATCAATAGGGTAAGGAGGCAAGGAGGGGATGAGCAGGGGCATCAGGCACTTACGCACCCATACCTCCCACCTACAGATCCGAGGTTTTCCCTACTGCTGTGCGCACTCTGGATGCGTATCCATGCACCATGCCATGCTGAGCCTACGGTGCTGTGATCACACCCTGGGCGGCCACACCCCCGCTCCACGCCCATTCGCCTGCCCAGGGGCAGCTGCAAGACCCAGGTGCAGCTGCCAGGCCGCGCACCTGCAGCCCGCTGTCGCCAAACGGCCGCAGGCTGGGGTCGGCCACTGCAGCACTGGCGTTGGGTGCGGCCCACAGGTCGGGGCTGAGGCCGTGCAGGTCCGAGAACACCTCCAGCTGCCTCGCGGCTTGCAGGTAGGAGGCCATGACGCGGATGTAGCCTTTCTTGGATGCGCGGCTCACAAAGTAGCCTGTCCAGTACGCGTGCTCCAGGTCAGCGTACGGGAAGAAGTCGTCGCCCTTGAGCGCAAAGGAAACATTCGTGTACGACTTCTTGGCGGCCACGTACGCGGAGGGCGTCGAGTACAGCACATTGATGCGGCCGTCCTGCAGGGCAATGGGGCCGTGAGTGGTGTGTTACATGTTGCATTGCCGGGTGTGTCATGGTGGTGGAGGGGGGAATGCGGGGTGGCAGGGTGGTGACGCATGTGTGTTGTGCTGCACTGCATGTGGCAGGGGGCCAGGGGCAGGTACGAGAGTGCAGGCAGCCGTGGGTGCCGGGGGAGGGCCCACTCATGCTGTGCGGCACAGCACGCTGAGATGACTGGGATCAACGGCAGTGGCAGCGCGCTGTCAGCAGGCAGCCAGCCAGCGCCACAAGCACGCGTCCCAGGGCCCTGCAACCACTGCCCCTGCTGGCCCCAGGCTCCTCCCTGCTGTTGAC
>BDCZ01000209.1:73585-103127 GCA_001662365.1 Chlamydomonas applanata | reverse complement strand
TATGCAAGCGCGGTCCAGCAAATCACCTGCGCCATAGCGTGAGCAGGAGGTGCAGAAATGAGCAGGCTAGCCAGCTGCATGTCCATCCTCGACTGCTCTGATGACTGGTGGCCAGTAGTTGGTTGTTACACGATCTGGGGCACAACTGCATCGCTGCAGTCCCGCCCTGTACCAGCCCATTCGGGTCCGTAGATCGCGAGGCTTTGGATCCTGGATAGCCTGTGGGACTACAGACAGCCTGGGCCAACCAGGCAGCTAACCACTCAGCACGCTAAGGCAATGAACCCACCCCTAAGGACCTCAACCCAGAGTACACTAGTACGGGAGGCGGCTCAAAAGGAAGACAGATCTGGCAAAGCCCCTGCCTGGAACGAACTGAGCAGCGCTGTGACCCCCGGCCAGCCCCGTCTGCCATGGGGAAACGCTGGCAGCCCAGCCTAAAAACCCCTGCCCCCTGAGCCTGCAGATCCCACCTGCAGGGGAGCAAAAACAACCCAGCTCCTCGCCCTATACCGGTGGCCGGATGCGGCTTTCGGGCCTCCACCGGCGTGATATATATAACATCTCTCGCCGCATTTGCATCCGGTCCAGTAATAACTGGATGTCGTCGAACCTGCCTTGTACGAGCAAGGCGTTATAGCTCAGTTGGGAGAGCGTAAGACTGAAGATCTTAAGGTCGCTGGTTCGATCCCGGCTGACGCCAGGTTGTCGACATTTTTCCTGTGGCTTTTACGCTCTTCTGACAACAGATTTAGGCGCGGCTGGGAGCCAGCCCATTGCATGGCGCGCTTTTCCGACCACTGCTACACATCCCGTGCCAGCACACCTAAACATTGCTACACATCACGTGTTATGCTTGCGCACACTCCCAAGGCAACCCCGTTTCTTAGATCGCTAGCTGGTGGTGATGCGTGGTGTGTGCTGCTGCCTTCAGATGTGCTCATGAGCTGTATTGCTTGGCCCTGGTCTGCCTGTGCTGTGTCCCGTTGCGCAGTGTGTCAAAGTCCAGGCTGTTTGGCACGCGTTGGGCCTCCAAACAGTTCCTGTGTACTGCGGTGTATTGCCCTCGTATTAACGCGTGCGGCTCTGTGAGTTTGTGGTGGTGCGTGACCGAAAAGCAATCAGGTTGGAATTCCAGGTTGGAATGTGCGCTGCAGCAACACCGATCACGATGCATAGGTCCCCTCCACAAACCATAACACGCTGAGAGCGCTGCTGAGAGAGGGCATGCATGATGGAGTGGAGCGTGTAATGTACAATGAGTGGAAAACCATGGCCACCATGTGGCTAGCTGCCCGACCTCAAAGCTGCCCTGTGCCTGGCCAGCAGCACGCAGTTGATTGTGCACGAGCAGCACATCTCACATCTCACAGCATCCAAGCCTCAATCGCCCAAAGATACCTACTGGCCTAGCCAAACAATCACGCACCATAACTAACAGCCGACTCTATTCGTTCAACGCGCCGCATGCTTGGCTGCCTTCCCGCCTGTACTCAGGGCCTGTTGCGCGCCTGTGGCAGGCCGTGTCGCTCTTTGGGGAGCAGGCGTCTTTGACACACCACCCCTTGCGGCAGCCGCCGACCCCTTGCCGCCCAGCTTTGCAGCCGGCGTCTTTGCCTGCGGCTTGGACGGGGCCTTGGAAGCAGGCAGTGCTTTGCTACTTGTGCCTGGAGGCTGCCTGGCGGCTGCAGGAGCTGCTGCTGCGCGACCTGCTGCCTTGGCAGGTGCCGTATGAGGTGCAGGTACAGCCTTGGCACCTGAGGCATTTGCACCCTTTTGAGGCGCAGGTGTGAGCAACCTTGACCCAGCTGGTCCCTTGGCACCCGCTGCACCCTTGGGCGTCCCTGCCGCCCTAGCAGTGGCAGCAGAAGGGCTCTTCTTTCCTCCGCCTGTGACAGCGGTTCCAGGCGTGGGCTGCTTCTGCACGTGCTTGATCAGTGCCTGCAGCTGCCGCTCCTCATCACTGTCTAGGCTGTCATCAGACCACGCATCGCTGTCCATCACGCCCTCCTCGTCCGTGCCCCCACTGCTGCTACTGCCCATCGGCATGTCACCAGTCTCATCGTCATCCTCCTCCCCCTCCTCCCCCTCGTCCTCATCACCCGCTTCGTCTGATGCAGCAGCATCAGGCAGCTCCCAATCTGGTGCATCAAAATCCAGGCCTCTGCCACGCGCCACCTGCTTCGCAGCCTTAGCCGCCGCTGCCGGCTTGGCCGCTGCCGGCTGTCCGTGAGCCACCTGCTTGCCAGCAGCAGCCTTGCCCTTGACCGTTAGGGCAGCAGGTGGCTCCTCACTCTCCTCACCGTCCTCCTCATCCTCACCCTCGCCGTCGCTGCCACTGCCTGACACACCTTCCTCGTGGACCCCATCCTCTCCTGACATCTCCTCATCCCCCTCCCCATCCTCCTTTTCCTCCTCCTCCTCCTCCCCCTCTTCCTCATCCAGCTCAAGCCCAAAATCATCCTCCTCCTCCCCACCTCCCGCCTGGGCAAACGCCCCCTGCAGCCCGCCATCTGACCCGTCCATATCCTCGTCCTCCTCTTCGTCCCCGCTACTGCTCCGGTCCTCGTCCGCATCACTGCTGCTGCCGCTGGCACCGCCCGTGTGGCTGCCGTTGCCCATATGTGCGCCCCCATTTGCTGCTGCCACCCCCTTCCCTGTGGCTGCAGGCTTTGTGCTGGCCACAGACTTGGCACCTGCAGCAGCTGCCTTGCCGCCTGCCGCCGCCATGGCGCCCGCTGTGCCTGCCTGGCCCCCACTGACGGCCTTGCCCCTCAACAGCTCTGTGTGGCTGGCCTCCAGCAGCGCACCCGACCCTGACGCGGGGCCCGCCTCCCGTCCCCGCTTTACGCCTGTAATACCTCCAACTGGAAGCGGCTTGGCAACTGAAACAGCCGCCACGGCGGCGGCAGCAGCTGCATCAGCGGCTGCTGCCGCTGCCGCTGCCGCTGCCTCTGCCTCTTCCACCCCTTGGGGACTCAAGACCTTCATGGCAGCGAGGGTGTAATCCAGCAGGGCCGTGGAGCGCAGCAGGCGGTCGACGCGCGCAAAATGGCGCTGGGAATAGACGTGCAGCGCGTCGGCCACGCCCCGCACGCCCGGCAATGCGGCGAGAGCCGCGGGCCGGCGAGACCGCAGCACTGCACCCAGCAGCGCCTGGGCTGCATGGCAGTGCTTTGCATTCGTGTTCCACTCCCGGCAGTAGCCTAGGGCGGTCACCACGTCCTCGTCGCTCATGTGACGCACCTGGGCGGTACAACAGGACATACAGAGGCAGTACAGGTGAAGGCGCGCACATGTGCTACAGGCACGTCTCGCAGGCGGTACGCGTAGCACTGGCAGCACATGCACAGAGTACAGTCTTTGCGCAAGCCGGACAAGCATATGCACAACACTGCCAGAACCACCGCTTGGCTTCACGGCAAACAATATAAAAGGGAACAGCAAACTGACTAGCTGAGGGGTGGAGGGGGAAGGGCGACAAGCGACGCGAGGCGGCGGGCTGAACAGGCTGCTGAGAATCAAGATGGGAAAACTCAAGAGCAGATGAGACATCCGGGTGAGGAGCACGGCAAAGGCCACAGGGTGGGATCTAGGGTCCAGGGGCTAGGGGCCAGGGTCAAGGGTTCAGTCAGGGCTCAAAGCTGTCAGTTGAGGGTACTCACCAGGCCCCCCAGCAGCTGATTCACGCTTGGCTTGGGCTTCTCCTCGTTGGCTGCTGCATTGCCTCCGCCTGCCCGGCCAAGCAGCGCAGCCAGGTTGCCCAGAGCAGGAGTGAGGGCGCCTGACGCTGCGCGGCTCACGACAGCCAGCAGGCGGCCAGGGTGGCGCAGGTCAAACGCCAGGCGCGCAGCTGTGGCGTAGTCCTGGTCCTGCGGGCCAGTAGAAGATGGCAGCATCACTGTCAGCAGGGAAGGTGGATGGGGAGAGGGCAGGCACTCAGGCATGATGCAGCTGGCCGTGCTCATTCCCATCACCACAGCAGCCATCCACTTCCGTTTCCAAACACCCTGTGAAGCGCTGCGCCCTGAGACATTGGCGCAGCCCCGTCTAGAAGCTGCAGGGCGGCTGTGCTGCACGCAGAAGCCAGGGCTCCCACCGGGGCGGACCACGAACCACACGGTCAATACTGAAAGCGCATCAAAGCTTCGCGACCAACTACCTGCACTCCCTCAACGCTGAACCCAACTCCCGTACATGCCGGCGAACTCCCCTCAGAGAACCTGTACCCCAAAGCTACTTGGATCCAGGACCCAGCCAAAACCCAGCAGCCCAATCCCAACAGCCCAAACCCACCGCCAGGGCGTTGGCCAGCTCCTGCTCCTTCTCAGCCAGCTCCTCCTCCTGCTCGGCAGCTGCCGCTGCGTCGGCCGCCGTCGTGTCAGCCCACACGATGACGCTCGCGTCGGCCGCACCTGCAAAATGTGCGGCAGGTCGAGGTTGCAGGTCAAGTCAGCTGAATTTGCAGGAAGACAATGTGGAGGTTGAGGTGGCGAGTCAAGAACAAGTTCAGATGGGGGGGTACAGAGCAAGTTGGCAGAGGGCAACGTTCCGTTGGCAGGGGAGCATGTCAGTACACCAGGAAGGGCACGGTCAGCAGTACACTGGGAAGTGACGTGCCTGTGACCAGCAATGACTCCGCAACGCCGCCTGCACTCATGGCCCAGATCTTGCCGGCATGCTCATCGAACGTTGCAATGTTTTCTCCACTGGCCACCCCCCATAGCTTGACGAGCCCATCAGCACCAGCCGACACCACCTGCACCCAAGCATGATCATGACCACAGCACCCGGCATGTATGCAGCTTGAAGAGGGATTCAAGGGCATGTGAACACAGCACCCGGCATGTATGCAGCTTAAAGAGGGGTTCAAGGGTTCAAGGGCATCCGTGTGAAGCAATGAAGGCGCAAGGGACGTGAAGTGGGGCGTACGGAGGTGGTGTGTTGGAGAAAGGCAGGCAGCAGCCAGGAGGCACAAGGCAGGCACGCGGCACCGGCCAAACACAGCAACAGATGGAATGATTTCCAACGGCATGCTGCCGCTGCACACTGTGATGTACTGCCCTGTACGGCCATGTACTGCTCCTTGCCACAATGTACCGCTGTTTACTGCTGCGTACCGCCGCACCTGAGTGCCTGCAGTCGCCCACATGCAGCGCAGCACAGACGCTGTGTGGCCCTCAAATGTGCGCAGGCACTCGCCACCGCCTGAGCCTCCTGCCTTGCCAATGGCGGCCAATGACCACATCTTGATCGTCTTGTCCCCTGCATGGGCATGCATGCGCGGCCATGCATGGTTCAGTGTCATGCATGGCCGCAACGCGCAGCCAGCAGCAGCACCCAAGCCAAAGCAAGGAGGTGTGGATGAGGCAACAGCCGGCGCTACGTGTACTCAGGGCAACTGGGGCACTCTGGCCTGCGGGCCTGTACTGTGGGTGCACTGGCACCTGGTAGGCTGGTTGAGGATGTGGAGTGCTGGCGCCTGGTAGGGACCACAACACCATCCCCACCCAGTCACCCCCTCATCCTAAACAAATTCAAGATTGCTGTGGCGCAGGAGTCCCCAGAGGTATCTGCACACCAGAGCCTGCCGCTCCTCACCCATCTCTGAATCAGCAGCACAGGAGCACCCAAGCCATCCCGGAGCACGAGCCCTGTGGCATCCCTGAGTCATCAGCCAAGCCGCACCTGAGCTCGTCAGCAGCACCTGGTCCACAGGAGAAAACTCGACGCACCACACACCACGCTTGTGACCACGCAGAGTGGCGCCGAGTGTGAGGGAGGGCATGCGCCACACCTTGGCAGTACGGTCCTGTGAGCCTGTAGTGGGGGCAGTACATGTATAGATGTGTGAGGTCGTGGTGTGATGATGGCAGGTGGTGCGTGAGGCGTGCATCAGGGTTTGCACGTGCCTCTGCATACCGTAATGTACTTGAGCCAGGCCCTGGCCATGGGTAGTTGGCCCACCTTTAGTGGAGCAGACTATACTCAGCAGTAAAGCACAGAGCAGGCTAAGGACTCGGCAGTTCTTTCAAGCGTTTATGGGGCTGTACCAAAGTAAAGCAATGATGTTGCGCTCGAATGCTGTGTAGCGCGATGCATCACAATTCATATATGAGATGGGCTGCAAGCCACATGGAGTACGCAGCTGTGAAGGAAAGCAAGCCAAAACCAAGCCAAAACGCCTACACTCAAGCCACAAACCTGTAGCAACCAATGCGTCGTTGGGTGCAACAGCCACCGAGTTGATATCCTTATCATGAGCCGCCACTGCCGCTGACACACGCATACTGACAGGCAGCCCAGCCCCGGCACCGCCACCCGCCACCACGACCTCTCCATCAGTGCCCTTGCGCTTCTTCTCCCTTCCGTCGCTGTCGCGCTCGCCCTTGTCACCATTCTCACCGGCCGTGGCCGCCGCCGCAAGCGCAACTGCCAGGTCCCAGACCTTTAAGAGCTTGTCAGCGCCAGCTGAAACCGCAAACGCGGGCGCCCCATACACAACCACAGCCGCATCGCCCCCAGCTTCAGAGGCGGCGGTGGCACCTCGTAGCTGCTTGCGGCCCAGCGCAACAGCACCAACTGCGCCGACATGGCCCACACCCAGGCCCAGGCACCGGCCAGAGGGCATTTCCCACAGCCGCACCTCGTTGTCTTTGGCACCTGATACCAGCAGGCCGCCCCCTTGGGCGCCTGCAAATTAAAAGGGCACAAAATGACTCCCCGTGATTACAGTGCGGTCTGCAGTACAGTACTGCAGCTAACACAATACAGTATTGTAGTAAAAAGCAATCCAGCACGCATGCCAAGTGCACAGTAGTGTGCTTGTGCATGCGTGTGTGCTGTGTTGAGCGTAACGTGTGCATGCAGAGGAGCAAAAGGGGTGACGACGAGTCTGCCACATCAAACCCTCGTGCCTTCTCACCGTAAGGTGCGGTTTCTAGCCTAAGGAAACAATAAACCCTCGTGTCTGCTTACCGTAAGGGGCGGTTTCTAGCCTAAGGAAACAATAAACCCTCGTGTCTGCTTACCGTAAGGGGCGGCGTCTAGCGAAAGCACAGTATCTCGGTGCCCTGTCAGTGAAGCCACACAGCCCAGGCTGCCCAGCTCAAACAGCCGTACCACCTGCGGCACGCACATCATACATCATATTGGTCACGGTCCGGAAATCATCACCATGACCAGGTTCCCGATGGTGCTTCTGAAATAAAAACTGTGGGGAACATTTGGTTCTAGCACATCAACAGCTCGCCATCACGTGTATAGCAGCAGTGGCTGGGCCTTGGGCGCAGGGCGCAGGCCAAAACATTTCAAGTGCAGCTGTCCACATGCAGCGCACGACGAGCAGTCTCTTGGTCTTGCACCATCCCCAGGACAGGTCTATAAGCAGCGAATGCTGCCATCGGCATGGAGCACCCCTTCACCCTCACCCTCACCCTCACCCGCCACCCACAACCAGGAACTCACCCGCCACCCACAACCAGGAACTCACCCGCCACCCACAACCAGGAACTCACCTCATCGTTGGTTGACACCGCGATATGTGTGGGAGCTGCGCGGGTACCGCCCACCAGCCGCACATCAGTCACCTCATCCATGTTCCCTACCAGCTGCCGCGACAGGCGCAGCATTCGCTTGCCACCAGCAACAGCGACGGCCTGCAAACGCACAGACACACAACAGTGTTGAGGGGTCAGGAGTCTTGTTTACAAAGGGGCGCAGTCAGGGCAAGCCAAAGACGCCATGCTGGCAGTGTACCGCAGGTGTGCTTGGCCCCTGGGCTTAACCTGTACACTGGGTACGATACAGCAGCGCATGCAGTACAGGCTATGTGGACCAGGCAAACAATTGAAGGTAAGCAACCCTGTAAGCAACCAGAAAAACAATCCAAGCTCAACAGCCCAAAACAGGCCCCTCAGCAATACAGCTGTACAGCAGTGCAGTGGTGCCAAGCTCACATACCTCGTCAGGTATGGCCAGGAACAGCAGCCTGGCATCGGCAGTAGCGGCCAACAGCCCTTTACCGCCTGGCAGTAGCGCAAGGTCTGTGATTTCACGGGTTGCTGTACTGCCGCTGCCCCCAGCCACAGCGCTACTGCCCTCCAGGGGATGATCGTACACTGCAACGCCTGCGGCGGTACACGCAGTACAGCAGTACATGTAGTGAAGAAGCAGCAGTGCAAGCAGGTCGCACCAGCTGCTGCCATAAAACATGCAGTGGGTCCCGGGCACAGCTGGTGGGACCTCTGATGGCACACAGTCAAAGAGGTAGCACAAAGCAGCCATTGTGCACTGGTGATATGCTACGTGTACATGTATGGTACGCAGCAATGGTGACATGCTTCTAGCCCAGACCCTACCCGCACAGCTGTGTGCTCATCAGCTTGCATCCTCTCACCTTTCTCAGCATCCCAGAGCTTGACCTGTCCCTTCTCTCCAGCTGTGGCAAAGTACAGGCCCTTGCCAGCAAGCGTGCCAGGGAATGTACCGCCTGCAGCACGCAGACCAACAGCCAGTCAGCTAGACAGCTAGGCGCACGCCACAACTTGTATGGAATTGATAGCCAGCAGTACTGGGGTACGAGAGAAAAGACTGCACGCTGGACTGCATTGTGGGCAGCACTCACTGCCTCCAACAGCACGCTGCAAAGTCCTACCGCTTGAGCCGCTATCCCGAAAAAATGCGCACAGATAAGCTGTGAATAGCTTCGAAATGTCTCGCCGTCACTTGCAGGCCTCAACACGTATCACAGGATCTTGACGAGCACAAGATAGCATACCGCACACATCACACGCATCGCAGCAGGCATCCATGCGCCATGATGTAACCAACACACACATGGCACACCCTCAAGTGCACAGTCTCAACAAAGGCACCAGCTGCAGGGCAGCAGCACGCACCTGGAGGCAGAGCCACAACACCCTCCACCGCCTCATACACCGGCACAGTGGCTGGCTTCTTGGAAGGGTTGCGCAAGTCCCAGATGCCCACCACCTGCGGGCCACAGCAGTACGCAGCAGTACGCAGCAATACACACCAGTAATGATGTCGTGATATACGCGAGGGTAGCAGTGCTGAGAATGGTGGCAATTGGCAGCCAGCCCTCCAGCAGCCGGTGTGCCCCAAAATGCACAGCAGTACATTGCAGTACAACCCGCAGTGTGTTGCGGTATGCCCGGCGGCACAGTGCAATACATCCCGCGGTACACCGTGATACGGCCGCACCTTATCACGGCCACCACTCAGCAGGCGCCAGCCATCAGGTGAGAGTGCGAGGGAGGTGACAGCTGAAAAGTGTGCCTTGTGTGACGCCACGCCCTTGCGCTCTACGAGGTCCCAAATACGCACCTGGGGGCCAGCCGCAGGGTTGGTTTAGGGGGCCGTTGGGTGTAGGAATGTGGGGTTTCACAGCATAAACCCAGACGGGGTTGAAGCTCATGCTGATGGTTTCAGGCATGGAGGCGTGGTGTGGCCTGAAGAGGTCCCCGGCGTTGCAACACTTAAAACGCGTATGAACCTGAGGTTGAACATGGTTTCAAATGTCCCCAACTAGTCCCCATAGTCCTGTTGGCAAAAGTATCAAAATGTGCAATGTCGGTGCTGTGACTTCTGCCGCCAACAGAGCCCCCTACCTCGCCATCATCTGCGCCACTGAACAGCTGTAGCTGCTTTGGGTGGAACAGCACGCGCATCACCACCCCACTGCGCGCAAGAGCAACGGCCACGTCAGCATGCACGCGGTCAGAATGTGCACGGTCACCGAATGCGCAGCGGGCAGAAAGATGTGTAGCATCACTATCACTCGCCAGTCATTACGTCATCCTGCCACGTGACGCCCTAAATGATGCAAGTAGATATGCGACCAGCGTGGCAAGCCTGCTTGCCTCATTGTGGCCAGCCTGCTGCAACTCCCCCTGATCTCCGTTCAAGGCGAAGGTAACACAGTATGTGTACTGTATGCGACTCGCATGCTGCTGACACCCGCTGCCCCCTCTTTCCTTCCCCACGTACTTGTGGCCCGAGAAGCTGTGCGTGCAGAAGCCACCTTGGAGGTCCCACACCTTCACCATGCGGTCTGCGCCAGCCGTGGCCACATAGCTGCACGGGGCACAACAGCAACCATCAGAGTCCCAACACTTGCATAAGCACCTGATGCTTGCATAAGCACGGAAACAGGGCAAACAGCATATGGGCTGCCCATTGCGAGCGAGCAGCCGTTTCCAGCTGCATGCAATACACACCAGGCTGGCCACAAGCAGCGGCACGGAGCCAACACCACAGCTGACAATCAACAGCCAGCACCATTTGCAGCCACTTGTTGACATATGGCATCCAGCTGCACCAACCCACCACCCCTTCCCCAAAAGCTGCACTCAGCACCCAGCCAGCCATCGGTACCGCGCTGCCTCATGTGCCTCTCCACGGCCACATGCCCCATGTGACCCTCCAGCCATGCAGCGCTGCTTGTATCGTGCGTGCCGCCGGCCGCCATGCGCGCCCTTCCCTGGCAATGCTTATCTGCACTTCTGTACCTGCCAGAATCTCAATTGGGTCCACACCTGTAGTCCTGAACACCACACATTGCGAGCACCACACACCACAATGCAAGCACCGCACGCACCCGCCAGACGCGTCGATGGCCATGTCTGCAATGGGTGCCTTGTGCGCGCGCCACGTGCGGCGCACCTCCCCCGTGGCCAGGTCATACACGCGCAGTGTGAGTGATCGGGATGCGGCGACGAGCGTGGCGCAGTCTGGGGATACAGCGAGGGCCGTCACGGGCTCCGTGTCCTGTGAGAACGAGTGAGAGTGTTGAAAAGAGAGAGAGTGTGTGCGAGTAAGAGTGAGCATGGTCCCAGGCTCCGCGTCCTGAGGATGGTGGAGAGTATGCTGTGGGTCTGGGTGAACGCAAATGTGAGGTGCGTGTGACATTTTGGCTGGATTGAGGTTCTTCGGTGAGCGGTAACACAGGGCAGGTGTGAGCGGGAGGGAGGCTGGTGTTGCGGCAACGGAAATGCTGTCACAGGCTGTGGTGCGTGCAACAGCAGTGCGGTGTGTGCAGCATCACAGGGTGCAGATGTGCAGCAGCTGTCATTCAGTGTTGGCATGGGCGGTGTGTGCATAAACACGTAAACACATCAGCTGCAGCCATCGCACCCCTGCCAGAGTTCGCAGCACTGCGCCGGTGGCGACATCAACGATCTGCAGGGCAGGAGCTGGCACGCACAGTTGGCGCATGTCGACGTGTTGTGTTCGTGCAGGTGATGCTAGCGGCAGGCAGTGGCCCTTGTACGTGCGGCCCTTGCAACTGTATGCCTCAGACATTGCTACAGTGCCATGCTGGGGCCGCACACGCGCCTACGCATGGGCAGCACAGCAAGCATGCTCGACATGCACACTTGCACACATGCATGCATGCAGGTGCCGGCACACCGTCAGCACAGCCCCAACGGCAGCCCACCGGCACAGCGCCACGCTCACCTTGACCTCCTCCCCACAAGCACAAGCGAGCAGTTTCCCATCGCGTGTGATCCTGGCTGCGCCTCCGGTGAAGAAAACCTCAAGCTTCCGCTTGGGCCTGTAAGTAGCCTTCGGCTGCAACGGGCCACACTCCATGCTGGCGACTGCAGGTAATCGGCAGTGTCACAGGCTGCAAAGGGTTCGTCTGTTCAGGTCCATGTCATGGGTTACAACGGGTTATGGATTAAGCTCAACAAATTACGGTGGGCTGATCGTTGTGCTTCTGTCCTCGCCTCTGTGCCCCACTCCATGGTCCGTCCATATGCCTCAGGTTTACCCGTGCCCGGCCCAGTGCACATTTGCGTTCAGTTCATGTAAGATCACGTGCGGTAGTGTCAGCACGCAGCCGCACAACCACACGTCCTCTCACAGTCAGTTTGAAAGAGGCTCCTTGACAAGCTTTGGCGTGGCAGCTGCAGCATCGGCGTAACCTATACACAGACACACACATACCCAGTTTTCCTCCAGGGAGTTCTTGACACACGATGAAGCTTTACTCTGTTGAACCGTGTCGGTCGTAGATGACTGTGGACGTCGCAAAGAATAGTAGCAGTTTGAGGGTGGAGAATCCCGAGGGTCACGTCGACGCAGGCCTCAGGCACGTCATGTGTCCTGGGCGTCTGTGCTTGCTGCAGCTGGTCAGGCAAAACCTTAACTGAGATAAACCAATGTTTGTTGTCCGCGGCCTGGCGGAACAGGTCTGGAGACCAGCTACCAACCAGTGTCCATGCCAAGGGCCAGTCAGGAGCAGCAGTGTGGAACTTTCTTTCTGCGCTCGGCACACCCCAGCAGTATGCCGCCACGTTCGTCAGGCTGCTTGGGGGCCTTTCATTTTTGCAAATTGCAAATCACGAAACAAGCTCCAGGCAGCTGGCGGATGCTCCCACTGACGCTGCGGGATTCACGGATGGGCTGAAGCAGGTGGGTCGAGCACCAGGGCCTTGAGATTTGCAGCGTCAGCAGCAAGGTACAAGAAACTGAAGCACGGCGCGCGGAGCTTGCTAACATCTATTGCGTTGGCCGTGTCGACATGCTCGCAGGACTGTGGTAGCCGGGAGCCCAGCTTTGAGGGTCAGGGAGCGCTGCTGTTGCTCCCCGGCCCAGACCCCAGCCCGCATCACGACCTGCGACCTGTGCCATATCCTGGCTTTCCTGCGTCATGCCATTTCCACCGGGCTTCAGCCCCGGCCCTGTCAGCGTCATTCAGGACTGTTTCCACAGTCCATGCACACGCCGCATACGGGCTGCGGGCGTTCAGCAGCTGCTCCCCCTTGTCCGTGGAGAGCTGTTTTTCCTACAGCAGCCTGTCAGAGACGCTGGATGGCCCAAACGGGGATGGGAGGGACACGGAGAGCGGCACGCCTGCGCATGCGCATGGCTCGCACCCACCTGGCTGGCGCACAAAGGTGTGATGCATGGCCGGCCACACCACCAATCTACACAGTGGGCAGTTGGGGCCCGAGCATAAGCCATTTGGTTGTGGCTCCTCGCACTACATGGGACCTGTCGCGTTGTGTCAACCCAGCTACAGGGATTTGCGTGTTGGTATCCTCTGCGCTGCGCATGCGCATGCAGCCCTGCTGACCTTTACCCCATGCCATGCACCATGTTGCACCGCAGCCCATGCTTGCGTTGTGTTGGTACGACGGCGCCAGCAAGGGGACCGACACTGCGCGCACCAGCAGCACTTCAGTCAACCAGGAGAAGGAGTCGCATGCCGTGCCGGCACCTGCAAGTACAACTGCGCCCGCATCACCCAGCGTGTTGCCGCAGCCTGCAGCCGCCCATGTGCCACACCATGGCTCCATCCCAGCCGCATGCAGTCATGCGCACGTGCACACACATGCGCGCAGCCATGCGCATGTGCCGCCCACAGCGTCAGCACCTGCCAGCACCCACTGGGTGCCTCAGCGGGTGGAAATGGGGCTGGCCACAGACATGGGGGCACGCAATGCCATGGAGGACTTTGCTTTCGCGGTGCCCCTCAAAGCACGCGGCACCCACATGGACCACCTACAGCATGGAGGCAGCAGTGGTCACACCACCCGTGGCCGCGCTGGCCATGTCCGCTTCACGCATGCCGTGTGCTTCGGCGTGTTCGACGGGCATGGAGGCGCTGAGGTGGCTGAGTCGCTAGCTGCACACGTGCCCAGTGGCATCCAGGGCCGCGCGGAGTACATCGCAGTGCATGGGCCGCAGCACGTGGGCGCAATCCTTGCAGATCAGGAGCGCCGCCTGCGTGCGCGCCGCCATACGCTCCATCATCACCACCACCACCACCACCATGGCCATCACGGTCGCAGCCAGCATGGGACGCATGCAGGCTTGCATGGCCATGGCCAGCACCGCATGGCGGAGCATGGCGCACACCACAACCGGCGCTTTGATGGTGCGCACAGCACGCACCGGCGCACACACTCGCCATCCGCGTCCCGATCTCCAGACCGGCGGCCTAAGGGGCCCACGAGCGCAGTGCAGGCGGTGGCCATGGCCACGGCAGCTGCAACACAGCTACAGGCCGCGCACAGCTCTGCTGGGGGCACTGCGCCAAGCTCGCATGGCGGGCATGGCCTCGCCACCAGCCCTGAACGCCGCTCACATCTCGCGCCGGCCGCTGGGGCGCCTGTTACTGCTGCCGCAGCCACGCACAACGAGGTGGCGCAGCCAGGCAGTGCCCTGGAGCCAGCTGGCAGCACTGCGTCAGTCATGTCATTGGGCTCTGAGTACGATTCCAGCACCTATGACAGGGCCAGCGCTGGTGGTGAAGCATTGAGCACGCAAGTCAGTAGCCAGCTTTCCGGCTCACCTGCCGGGCCGTCTGGAGGCCCCCGGCCTGTGCCCAGCCCTCTGGAGGTGCCCCCTTCGCCAGACGCACCTCATGACCATGAGCTCGCGGCCTCTCCGCGCTGCGAGCTCGGCGAGCTTGGCAGTAGCTACCCGTCTGACGGCGCGCCCGGCTCTTTGTCTGACGGGCCAGCATCATCGCTGATGGAGGGCGTGGTGGGCACGCCCCACCTAGATGGTCGGGACCCTGGCAGCACAGCCCTGGTGGCAGTGGTCATCGATGGCGCGATGCACGTGGCTAATGTGGGAGACTGCCGGCTGATTCTGGGCGAGCTAGTGGAGGGTGGGCGTGTGGCCGCGCGGCGCGTCACGTGTGACCATGCGCCGGCGCACCACCCGGGGGAAGCTGAACGGCTCGCACGCCTCCAGGTCCCAGTCTCATCGGACGGGTATGTGGGGGACTACATGGACCTTGGTGGAGGCCTGCTGCAGATCTCACGCTCAATTGGCGACTTCAGGTGTGTTTTGTAATTGGACTTGGATATCAAGTTCAAGTTTGACGCTGTCATAGGCCGTGCATTGTGCACATTGCAGGCAAGCCTTGCACGTCGTTTGGCCCGCACCAATGCAGCCTGCTTGCTTGTCTGCTTGTCTGCCGGGGTCACAAATCACAGCCTCGTGCTGACGCCCTCCCCGCTCCTTCTTCCTTTGCCCCGCCTTGCAGCACCAAGCAGCAGCTACAGGACCGTGCAGGAGCAGCAGTGGTGCTGTCAGACCCTGAGCTACACACAGTCACGCTGGGCCCCAACACGCTGTTTGCCGTTGCCGTGAGTGACGGCGTGACATGCAAGCTGGCCGATGACGTCATTGTGTCACAGGTGTGCAAGTTTTTAAATGAGGCAGTGGTGTCTGGCAAGTCAAACGGCAGCGGTACAGCGGCCACGCCGGGGGCGGTCAAACGGACGAACAACCCGCAGTATGCAGCAGAGCAGCTGGTGCAGTACGCGGTGGATGTTATGGCATCCCCAGACAACGCAGCTGCAGTTGTGGTGTCATTTACAGCTGAGCCGCCACCCCTGCCACAGCGCCCTCGTCTGTTCACGCCCCGAAGCCGCTCGTGTGCCTCGGTGGCGTCCCCTGCAGCAACCGTAGCTGACGTGGCAGCAACCGCCACAGTGGTGCTGCCGCCGTGCGCGCCCTGACCTGCTGGCTGGTTGCTGCTCAGCCTCGATGTGGCTGCTCTGCAGGGGGCTGTGGCGCAGCGCCAGTAAGGGGGCACTTGAGATCGCCCCTTGGACAGCTGCATCTGCTTGGATGCCCCTGCTGCCGTTGGTGTCCGGATGTTTATGGCCCTTTGCGATCTGGTTTGGGTGCAGGCATTGTGTGTTTGGTTCCTTGAGGGGCAGGGCGCACTCTGGCATGAGGCTGCCTTGCACACATTTGTGCTGGCTGGCCCTTCTGAATAGTCGAGTAGTACCAGCGAGTAGTACCAGCGGTACTGGCATGCTGCCATTGATGCGTCTTCGTGCCTGGTATTCCCAAGCAGCCGAGCGCATGTTGCTTGGCCTGATGTTGGGTGTAACGGGCAGGCGTGCACGTGCGCACACAACATAGAGTACGGGACGGGACCCCGGTTTGGCTCACCACATTTTTTTGTGGATCAACTAGCTGGATGCATGCATCTTTTGTGGGGTGGTGCGTGGGTTTCATGCCTGGAGGGTTTTCCTGCAGTTGTACGTGCTTGCTTTGATGTGGTGGTGCAAGATTCGCGTTCGCCTATACTTGCCAGCGGCGTGCATGGTGGGCAATGATCCCGCTTCTATCTGCCCTGGCTTGTGTTTTCGCTAGGTACCCCTTGCTATCGGCCCTTGCTGCATGGTGTGCATGCTGTGGGAGTGCTACACCTGTGTTGCAGCCTGACGACTGGCGTGTGCGCACGTTGGGCAGCACCACAGGGGCAGCGCTGAAGTGTGTTGGATTGTGTGACCACCACTTTCATGCCGCACTGGAGCACGGAGGGCCTGGCTTGGCAGCTGCGCCCGCAAAGTGCTTGGGGCACGAGCAGCGTGTGCCAGCCTGTGCCTGACCACCATCTCCTCCTACCCCATCCACCCACATGATACGATTCTCTACGATTCTCTGTAATGTGTGATGCTGGTGTGTGACGATACCAAAGATGGAGTGAGCTTTCGGGTGTTGGGACCGACCCGTGAGAAAGAACAATGGTGTGCAGTGCTTTGTACAGACATACTATCAGGCTGCACTGGACAGCGGTGCCATCTGGCAAGCTTAACTATGATTGCCTTTGCCTTGATTCGGCGCAAAGGCATGGAGCTCCTGCGCAGCTCGCATCGCGCATGTCGCACTTGCTGCACCTGACTTCTTTCCTTGCTTTAGCTTCTTCTTAGTGATGAGATGAGGCAACTCCAGGGGGGCTGACTCGAGCTAGCTTGCCTGAGCCCGCGCAGCAGCCCCAGTTGGGCGGCTGCGATATCTGATGTGTGGGTAGGCATGTTGATGGGGTTTGGGAAGGGGAGGCATGTGGGCATGTGGGTGTGTGGTTGCTTTGTATCGCTGCTGGTTTGAGGCTACTATGTGTGCAGCACCACTTGCAGCGATATCAGACCCTGCAGTTTCTGGTTTGGGGCCATGCTGGCACTGATGCCCATTCTTGCAGTACACCTGTTTATGATTCGTATCTCTTTGCTCATGTGGCATGTGCAAGCCACCTGTACCACCAGGGCTGGTGCGTGCAACATGGGACGCGCAGCTGTCGCTGACTGTAACCTCTACCAGTGGGCTGTCTCGTGGTGTCAAAGGCGGCGGCAGTTTCCGCCATGCCAATGCCCCTTGTACCGTTTCCATTTGTGGTGTGTCAAGAAGCATCTTTCCATGATGAGAGGTTTGTGAGGGTTTGCATGATGAGTGTTACGTGCTGGGATCCCTGCGGCTGGACGTACTGGGCAGCTTGTCATTCACTCCACCATTTCAAGTACAAAACAGGCATTGGGCAGCAAAGGGTGCTCTTGGTTGCTGCTTTTACACTACATGCATGATTCTTCACCCTGCTGGCAGCCATCTTGTAACAATGCACAAATGTTGAATTGTGCACCTCATGTTATGTTATGTTACACAGCCCCTTCAACAGCCAGTCACGGCCTGCTCAGCATGCACGCTCTGTCTTTCTTTGTGCACCACACCCTGGTCTGAAGGGTGCTGCTCCAACTCGGAGGGACGTACTAAAATGCAGCACAAAGGCTGGTGCTGGGCAGACTGTTGCATGCTTGCATTATTGCTGCTGGCTCATGCCACTGCGTGGCGCAGGTGCACAGTACGCAGGCGCACACCACGTGCTCCCTTTTACTGTTTCAGTACAGCCACGGTGCAGCCTATCTGCCCTGGCTGTCGCCAACAGCAGTGCGCCCACGTGCACGTGCACGTGCCAAACTCAACATTCAGCAGCTGCAAGCAAGCATCAAAGGGGCAGGCACCAGCCCGAACAGCAAGCAAGCCGGGCTGCTGGGTGTGCGTCACGAAGAGTCGCTCGCGAGTTGATGGGCACTGCGCTGCATCGACCTTTGACTTCCAAAACCAGCACCGCAGAAACGCGCAGCTGCGTGCAGGGCGGACGGCACTGCAGTTTCTTTGATGAGGCTTTGTGTGCAGGGGGTCAGTCCTCTAGCTTGATGGCAAAAAGAGGTTTCGACTGGGGGAATGCAAATGGTTGCTCCGATGCAAAGCCAGTGCAGAAGAGTTACAGCTGAGAATTTGCAGCAGAGCGGCTTTGACTCTTGCCTTAAACATGTGTATGGGCAACCGTAGATGGTTGCAGTGTACCTGCAAGCACGTGATACCAAGGCGCACGGCGGGTGCTGCAACAGCACATAAGACACCCGCCGCTGCATCGCATGCGACTGCAAGCCCCCAAATCTTGTGGGCCACTTTTCAAGTGTGCACTTTCAATCACATGGTTCCGTCCAGGTTCACGATGCAATCAAAAGACGAGGAGCGATGAAAATGGGGCGCTGCATTGCTGTTGAGATGAGTATTCACCGCAGCCAGTACCTTACCTTTTGCAGTTCTCCCATACAAAGTAGTCTCCTGTACCTCCCACTATAAGACGGGCACCCGCGCCACTAGGCTGCATTACAAACATCACTAGCCCAGCGCAGGCAGTGAAAGGCAGGAAGGGGAACAACAGCTAGTGTGCTGTTGCTGCCTCCCATCCAGCTTGAACATCAACCCCCAACACTTGCCCGAGAGCCAAGCCAGCCTGCAAGGTACACGTGCCTTGCGCGGCTTCCAGTGGCAACGGCACTTTGGTTTGATCTTGTTGGGCAGCACGTGGCCTGTATGTCCTGCCCACTTGCCTTCTTGTGCCTGTGTCTATACTGCATGCTGCATTACACGCCTGTCTGTGCGTGCTGCGACTGCCGATGCAATGCTGTGATGACTGCTGTACCACCTCTACAGGTTTGCGCCAACCCAGATAGCTGTCATGACGACCGAGAATTACTGCTCCGGGCTGCGCGAGCCCATCAACAGCTTCGGTGGGTGGCCTGTGGATTTGACTCATGTGATGATGGCTCGGTTTCAACTCGCGGCATTCAAGGCGCGAGCGGCCTGCGTGAGCGTGAGCTACCAGCCGCAGCCGCCTCTGGGCAGCAGCTCGCCAATGCCTGTGATCGCTAGGAGCACCTCCTTCAGCATGTTGGGCGCCTGTACACACATGCACGCTCATGTGCAAGCATGGTGCACATGCTCACCACACGCGCTTTGGTTGCTTTTCCTTGCCGTGGCCACAGGCCATCACGAGTACGATGGCAAGGTGCGCCTGGCTGGTGCATCCTGCTACTTACGCAGCTGCTGCCGTCGCCTCTTGTGTGCAGCCACACTATTTCGTCATGCACATTCGCATGTGTTCTGCTTTCGATGATGTACTTGCACCAGGCTCTGCACCTTTCTTACATGGCCCTTCGGCGTGTCCGCTATGTCTGCTCCATGCCGTAGTGCTCGTTCTTCGGAGGTGCACCAGCGCTGCCTGAGGGTCTCGGCTGGTGCGTAAGCTCATGCATACATGCACACACGGCCCCCGCCTGCTGCGTTGCCTCCGTCCTGCCACCTGTGCCGTACTCCACAGTAGCCCTGCAGCTGCCCTGAGCCAGCGCCTCTCCCTACCTCCACACACGCCCCAGTCTTGCCATGGTCCTCCCTTCCCTTTTGCTGCACTGGTGTGCTGGTGTACTGACCCTGCCCTCACTGCCCCGTCGCCTGACAGGTTCATCTTGGTTGGCCTGGGTGCCGCGTTCGCTGTGTTTGCCGCCATCCTGATCTGGATCGACCGCCGCTACGGTCACTCCCACTCCGGCGAGGAGGAGTTCAACACTGCCGGCCGCTCCGTGAATATGGGTCTTATCGCCTGTGACATCGTGTCCAAATGGACATGGGCCGCCACACTCCTGCAATCGTCCAACGTCGCCTACAAGTTTGGCGTCTCAGGTGAGCATGCGTGTGTGCCCGCCCACCTGCCTGCCAGCCAGCTGCAGCTTTGCCGTCCTGCATGTGTCGGCAGCAGCTGCACCAACGGTGCTGGCTTGGCCATTTGAGTCCAGCGCCTTGTGCACCTGCTGCTAGTTGTGCTGATCTATCTAGCTGCTGAAACTGCCCCCCTGCCCCCTGCTACCACGCACCTACAGGGCCCTTCTGGTATGCGGCTGGTGCCACGATCCAGGTGCTGCTGTTTGCCGTGCTGGCCGTTGAGATCAAGCGCAAGGCACCCCACATCCACACGGTGCTCGAGATCATCAAGGTCCGCTGGGGCAGGGCTGCTCACTTTGTATTCCTCTTCTTCTGCCTCGCCACCAACGTCATCGTCACGGCTATGCTCATCTTGGGTGGCGCTGCTGTGCTGAACGCGCTTACCGGTGTCGACCTCTACGCCGCCTCTTTCCTCATCCCCATTGGTGTGGTGATCTACACCGCAATGGGTGGCCTGCGTGCGTCCTTCATCTCTGCCTGGTCCCATGTGGCGGTGATCTACATCGCGCTGTGCATCTTCTCCCTCCAAATCTATGGTGGCCACAAGGATCTGGGCTCCCCTGCCAAGGTCTACCAGAACCTGCGCATCGTTGAGAAGGTGGTACCTGTGGCTGACAACATGGGCGGCTCCTACGTCACCATGTTCTCCAAGTCCGGCATCATCTTTGGCATCATCAACATCATCGGCAACTTCGGCACCGTGTTTGTGGACCAGGCCTATTGGCAGTCAGCCATCGCTGCCCGCCCCTCTGCCACCTACAAGGGCTACCTGCTGGGCGGCCTGTGCTGGTTCGCTGTGCCCTTCACTATGGCCACCTCCCTGGGCCTAGCCGGCCGTGCCCTGGATCTGCCCATCACGATCTCCGAGTCAGATTCCGGCCTGGTGCCCCCGGCTGTTGCCACGCATCTGATGGGCAAGGGCGGCGCGTTTTTGATCACCCTCCAGGTTTTCATGGCCATCACCGCGTCTGCCTGCGCTGAGCAAATCGCCGTCTCATCCCTCATCACCTATGACGTGTACCGCGAGTACATCAACCCCAAGGCGACTCCCAGCCAGATCATGACAGTGGGCCGTGTGATGGTGTTTGTGTGGGCCGTGCTGTCCGGCGTCTTTGCCGTCATCCTGTTCAAGTTCAAGCTATCCCTGGGCTGGGTCTACCTGGCCATGGGCATCATCATCGGCTCCGCTGTGTTCCCTGTGGCGGCTTCCCTGACCTGGAAGAAGTGCTCTGCCAAGGCGGCCATTGTCTCATCCCTGTGCGCCCTGCCACTGGCCATCATGACCTGGTGAGCTTAGACTGTTGACTATCAATTATATTAATAACAACACGGCATTTCACAGATTGACACATCTGTGACACGCCGTGTTCATATAATAATAATTCCGAAATAATTCACAGATTCATCTGCTTGCCGGAGCCCACTGTTGACCAGACCCCGGACTATTTGACTAGACTTTGCTTAGACACTTCCTGACCAGTGCGCCACGTGAGCTGCAGCTGCAATGCCACATGGCATGCCCGCTCTGCAGCTACATGCACTGGCCGTGCTGCGTGCCTGAACCAGTGCAGCGAAACCCCCCTGCACTTCTGCCGGAATGCTTTAGTTGCTGGCCATGCAGCTTACCCTGCTCTCCTGTGTTCCTGCTGCCCCTGCGTTCAGGCTGATCACTGCTGCCAAGCTGAACGACGGTGTGCTGAACCGTACTACCACTGGCCAGGACTACCCCATGCTTGCTGGCAACCTGGTCGCCCTGGTGTTCGGTGCTCTGCTGTGCATCGTGCTCACGTATGTGTGGCCTGATGACTTTGACTGGGCCAAGCTCAAGGAGTATGGCTCTGACAAGGATGCTGAGCAGCCCAAGTTCGAGACTGGAGAAGATACAGAGGAGCAGCTGACTGAGGTGTTGTCCTGGACCTACAAGACTGGCGGTGTCCTCACCTTTGTGCTCATCATCGCTTGGCCAATCCTCGCCCTGCCCGCCAAGGTCTTCCCTCAGGGCTACTTCACCTTCTGGGTCATCATCTCCCTCATCTGGGGCATCCTGGCAGCTGCTTGCTGCATCTTTGTGCCCATCTTCGAGGCTAAGGATGTGGCAATGAACTTCTTCGCATGCCGCCCCACCTCCCAGCCCCCTGTTGACCCCTCAGTCAACCTCAAGGCCACAGTGCAGATGCCCGAGGTCAAGGCTGAGTTCAAGGCATGAGCTTAGACTGCTGGCCTGACTTAGAATGATGGTCAAGGCAGCTGGTTGTGGTGGGTGAGTGCTGCATGGCGCGGCCCACATCTCTAATTCTGGGGGAAATAACGGGATCCCACTGCTTTTGTGTGGTTTGGGGTCAAACCAATTCTATGATGATGCTGTCTGCCTCAGTGCGAGCGGGCATGCCTCTCATACATGTATGTGTTAGTTCTGACCCGACTTTATCCTGGGCTAGACTGGAGGTAGTGTGGATGCTCTGTCAGGTGCCCCTCTGCAAACGTTTTGTCTTCTTGAGAGCAAACGAGGGTTGAGACGGACCAATCTTCCTGTACTATTACTACTTCTGCCTGCCTACTGGGCGCTTAAAGAAATCTGTACTCGTCGCATGCTGCTCTCTTATATGTTTCAGTGCAAGGACTGATGAAATCCTGGTGGGGTTGGCACTCTGCGCCTCTGCCACCCCGAGTTGGAGACCCACCCGAGGGTCAAGTGACACATTGACACAGCTCGGCTAGTGCTCAGTACATTAGATAGATCTCAAGAGCAGGTTGTAGAAGGGGTGCGCCCCACATGTGCAGTCGCGCACATATTGTAAATACAACTGCTGCTCCCAACCTCTAATCGACAGATTGCACAGCAGTAAGCGCGCCTCTGAACTCAGCATCTGAAAACAGGGTCTCATCTGCAGCTGCTACCGCTCAGCTGCTAAAGCTGCAATTTGTCTTATGCCTTATCAGCCTCGTGCCTCATGCCAAACAGCACCTGCACAGCCTTGAGTTCGAAAGTTGCTCATCATCAAAAATCTGCTTGTCAATCCCCCCTGTGATATAGATGCCATGCCTGCATGAGTTGCTCCCATACCATATTAAAGATGTGCAGCATGTGTGCAATCTGTGCACTTGCAGCTCGCCAAAAGGTACAGGTGTTGGGCATGTGGACGGACCAGCCGCAGGTACACATGGATGGGACGCACCACATCCAGGCCGAGCTCCCACAATGGGCTTGTAACCACATGACATGCAGCTCGTGGAGCAGGCTGCATGAAACAGAGCATCATCCCTTCTCACATATCGCGTCCCGCAAACGCATTTTGTCAGGTCGAGCAGAATTCGGCGCACTTGGCCTGACGATGGCCGCAGTAGAGGCGGTCACTGCTAAGATGGCTGATGCAAACGTGGGGGATCCCTTTGCGGCTGCAGTGGCCGAGAGGAAGCCATACTACGCCAAGCGACTTGAACTATTTGACCAATTCCAGCAGCGTGAAAAGGCAGCGATCGAGGCAGCCAAGGCAGCCGGCGAGCAGATCACCATCACCCTGCCCGATGGTCACAGCAAGCAAGGCATCAAGGGCGTGACCACGCCTCTTGATGTTGCTAAGGAGATATCGGCCAGCCTTGCCAAGAAGGTTGTGGTTGCGGATGTCGACGGGCGGCCTTGGGACCTTACGCGCCCCCTCATGGGCGACTCTGCTCTGAAGTTGTTTGGCTTTGACGACCCTGAGGGCAAGGATGTGAGTCGGGGAGGTAGAACCGATCCTTTTGGTGTGTTAGTATCTGCAGCTTTGCAGCACTTTGGGAGCTCTCTGAGAGTGCGAGACGTGCGTAAGCATCGTAGCTGTTGTTGGGTTCAGCAAGCCAACTGGACAGCACAGGCTGGTGCACCCATGCGGCAGGCATGGTTGCATGCCAAGCATGTCACCTGAAGTGCATGGCCTGCCAGTTCAGTGCCCCTGGTGCTGGCAACCATCCTTCACCGCACATGCGCTGCGGATGCGCAGCTGCATGGGATGTGCTTATGGCCAGCTGTGCACGCCATGTCTGCGCAACTGCACGGCTTAAAATGCTCATGTGCGCCTTGTTACCTGCGCACAAGATACTTGGTAAGTACCGCGTGTACACGCATTCTGCATGCAGGCGTTCTGGCACTCATCTGCCCATATCCTGGGCCAGGCCCTGGAGCTGGAATTTGGTGTGGACCTGACCATTGGCCCTGCTCTGGAGGAGGGATTCTACTATGACGCTTACATGGGCGACAAGGTGTGCTGACTAACTTATCCAGCTCAGCAATTGGTTGGGGTTGGGGGTTCGGGGTTGGGTTGTCCTTGCTCTGGCTGGCATGGATCCCGCTCATTAGTGTGAGGTGGAGGGTCGTGCTGCTGCACAGCAGGAATCTGGCGATGGCTTCAAAGCTGTGCGAAACACTTAGGTCACATGGGCCGATGGAGATCTGATGTTCAAACCGCTCAAACTGCGTGCGATCACTGCAGAACCTGTCAGACTCGGACCGCGCGCGCATCGAGAAGCGCGTGGAGGCGGCGTCTAAGGAGGCTCAGCGCTTTGAGCGCATTGTTGTCACGCGCGATGAGGCGCTCACTATGTTCCAGGAGAACAAGTTCAAGGTGTGGCTGTGATGGAGGGGCCGGTGTGCAGCTGCGAGGGCCGAACCTGTATCACATTCTTCTGGGTGCTGGGCTGTGTTTGGGTATTGTTGTTCATGTGTTCCTGGTGGAGTTTGTGGGGGCCGCTGATGTGGTGGGGCTGCGAAGCCCGGACCCAGGCATGCTCTTTTTACCCATGGTCCATTGCAATGCGTGACCTCTCGGCGTGTGGTGTGACCTTGTGTGTTGTGTGACCCTGGCGGGGCTGGTGTCTGCAGATCGAGATCATCTCGGCCCTGCCTGCGGACGCCACGATCACAGTGTACCGTGTGGGCCCCATGGTGGACCTATGCACGGGCCCCCATCTGCCCAACACCTCCTACATCAAGGTGCGTGCACAGACAGCGATGGCTGCAGATCTGGCTCTCATCTGGCAGCTCGGCGCAGGCCAGGTTGCAGTGATCAAGGGAGGTGGATGCACATGTGCAGCTGGCAAGAGATCGAACGCGGGGCATGTGCACGTAGCCACCCCTGGCACATGACCAGCTAGCCATGCTGGTTGCAGCATAAACAGCTGCATCTTTAAAGCCCGGAGCCTAGCCTGGTCATCATCAACAAAGCAGCGCTGCGATAGTCAGGTGTTACATCGTTTGCATGATTCGTGGATGGTCCTGCTGCTGATCCGCTGCAGGCCGTGGGTGTTACCAACATGTCACGTGCATTCTGGCGCGCGGACATCAAGCGTGAGCCGTTGCAGCGTGTGTATGCGATCACCTTTCCGGATACCAAGCAGCTCAAGGAGTACCAGCACCGCATGGAGGAGGTGGGGGAGGGAGAGGAGGAGCCTGTTAGCCCAAGATTCAGGCGTCTCTGCCTGCATGTACTGCAGCCTGGCGAGATGCTGGTGGTTTAGTGGTGTGTGTGAGAGAGGGGCCCCTAAGGGCTGGGCGTTGGGAGGAGCACAGGGGGAAAGGGGGGACACGGACTGCACACCAGGGGGGCTGGCGGGTCTGGTGATAAGTGGGCAGCTGTGCGCCTTCTTTTCGGTTCTTGCCTTGTTGGACAGAAGCCGACTGCGGTACTATGACTCGTGGCCTTACACCTTGCGCACTTGTTGGTTTCAGGCCAAGAAGCGTGACCACCGAAACCTGGGTGTGCAGCAGGACCTGTTCTTCTTCCACCAACTGTCGCCCGGCTCTTGCTTCTTCCTGCCCCACGGCGCGCGCATCTACAATGCACTGATCTCGTACATCAGGGAAAAGTACTGGGAGTACGAGTACGAGGAGGTGGTATCCCCCAACCTGTTCAACTTTGACCTGTGGGTCACGTCTGGGCACGCGGACCACTACAAGGATAACATGTTTCACTTTGAGGTGGAGAAGCAGCTGTTTGGCCTCAAGCCCATGAACTGCCCAGGCCATTGCCTGATGTTCAAGTCCACGACGCGCTCGTACCGCGACCTGCCACTGCGGCTCGCCGACTTCGGCGTGCTACACCGGAACGAGTACTCGGGCGCGCTGAGCGGCCTGACGCGCGTGCGCCGCTTCCAACAGGACGATGCCCACATCTTCTGCCGGCCTGACCAGGTGCGCGCAACATTGTGTGTCTACCGTTACACATGGTAACCCCCATGGTTGGGTGGGGGTCTGAGAGGGCATGGAACAATGCGCATTGTGATTATGCTGACAGATGTGCCTGGCGCAAGTCGTGGTGATCAGGAGGAACCATGTAGCCCTGTCGTATGCCGCCCCTACAGCTTTGTGCACGCACGCGTGCGCGCTGCGCTGTGTTTTGAGGCAGTCTATGGCTGGGCCGCTGCCAGGGCCGCCGCCAGGGCCGCAATATGGCTTGGCAGGCCATCCCTTTGCACAGATGCACACCGTACTGCGCACAGTTTGCCTCCTGGTTCCTTTCACCTGCCGATTCCATGAAGGCCTCCATATCTGCTTGTTACCTGTGTATTGCACATGCATTTTGTACCTGGCCAGCCCCTCTCCTAGGACCCATCACCTGGGATGTTCAACCAGGTGCATTGCATGATGCGTACCAATCCAGGGCCCTGTATGTGAAGTATTGACAATGCCTAAGTAGGTAGATTGTTGACCAAGTTGGCACTAGGCTCGGCGGACAACCCTAACTGGGCTCGGCTGGTGTCATAGGGAACTGAACTAACCATTAAGACCCACTCCTCCCTCATCCCAGGTCATGGCCGAGGTTCAGGGCTTCCTCAAGTTCCTTGACGAGGTGTACGGCGTGTTTGGCCTGGATTACTCCATGGCCCTGTCCACGCGTCCCGAGTCGTACCTGGTGCGCCATCGACTGGGGTTGACTGAGGGTTGACCAATGACCAGGGTTGACCAGGTGCTGATCATGCCACACTTACGCCTGCATGCTGAATGCAGTGCAGTGAGCACGCACATCCTTCCCTGCCCCTTCCAACTGCAGGGCGAGCTGGAGCAGTGGAACAAGGCTGAGGCTGCGCTGACCGATGCGCTCAACTCCACTGGCCGGCCATGGACCATCAACGAGGGTGCGGCCTCAGCTGCTGTGCACTGCGTGCTTTGCGTCCCAGAACCCCCACCACCGGGCTGCTCCCGACATCACATGCGCATGCCTGCTGCTGCATCTGTGCTCTACAACCTGTAGATGGTCGCACCCTGCCCTTCACACAAAACCAGCAATGCAAGTACACAATGGCCTCCTTTCGACCCGACTCTCTCGGAACCAACCAGCCGCCAACATCCTAGTAAGTAACACCACGCAAACCCAACTACCAACCACCCGACCGCAGCTGATGGCGCGTTCTACGGCCCAAAGATTGACATCACCGTGTATGATGCTCTCAAGCGCAAGTTCCAGTGTGCCACCGTACAGCTCGACTTCCAGCTGCCTATCCGCTTCGACCTTGAGTATGTGACTGAGGTGCGGGGCTGGGCTTGTAACCTCAAGCCTCGCAATACAACCTGAACCTTGAACCATGAACCGCGTGTGGCCTTTGTGATGGTCGCCTTGGTTGGTGCAGTGCAAGCGATTCGTTATGAAGCTTGTATGGCCTACGTGTGCTCCAGCACGCACTGCCCATCTTAGCTTCACAAAGAGAATCGAGGAATCCATGCTCGGCAGCTCTGCTCTGGCTGCAAGCAAATGACCTGTGGACAGGCAGACACTGGATGACCACACTGCCCCCCCATACTGTGTACTATGTACTGTGTAATATATACTGTGTACTATGCACTTCTTGAATCCTGCACATCTTGGTGCATTGAGGTGCATGGTCCCTCAGGGTCCTCAGGGTCCTCAGGGTCCTCAGGGTCCTCAGGCTCACAGATCCCCTGCCATGCCCTGCCTCAGGACGACCTGCATGTCGCAGCCCCTTGGGCTGGAAATGTTGCAGTTAGGCAAGTGGCTCTTCCTCCTCTCGCCTGCTTCTCGCAGGGCACCAAGCCCGAGCGCCCCGTGATTGTGCACCGCGCGATCCTGGGCTCAGTGGAGCGCATGTTTGCCATCCTTACAGAGCACTACGCCGGCAAGTGGCCACTGTGGCTCAACCCACGCCAGGTGAGGACTGAACAGGGCTGACTGACTGGCTGGCTGGCTGGCTGGCTGTTCCCCAGGGCTCCGGACTGCGCCCAGCTGGCGGCTGCCAAGTATGCTGCAGTGCCGGCACGCCCAGGCTTTCCTGTGGCAGAGGCTGCGGAGCACTTGGGGGACATGCCATGTTTGGGGGGCACGCCTTGTGCGCAGCCGCTCAGTTGCAGGCCACCTACCTGCACTGGCTTTGCCTGCATATTGTGAACTCACCCCGGCTCCCGCAGTACACTGATCGGTACACAGTACCTGATCGGTACACAGTACGTGATCGGTACACAGTACCTGATCGGTACCTGATCGGCATCTCCAATTGACCAGAAACCAGACCATGTTGTCGCCTTGTAAATGACAAAATGAGACAGCTGTGCTGACTTGCATCTGGACCCATGCTGCTGGCTTGCATCTGGATCCAGGTCATGGTGGTGCCCATCAGCGAGCCCGCGTATGATTATGCCCGGGAGGTGCGTGCTACGCTTCGTAAGCTCAAGGTGCACGTCGACGCCGACTGCTCCGACCGCAAGATGCAGAAGAAGGTGCGGCTGTGCAAACCAACTGAACTGCTACTCGTAAACGAAGCTTGTGTTGGTTGTGGCGGGCGGCGAAATCAGCACAGGGTGGTCCCTGGCAGCGCTGGCTGCATGCGTAATCACGGGGTATCAGGGTGCTGGCAGAAGTGGAGGGCCCTGGTGAAAGTATTGCCAATCAATACTAGTTAGGAAGCACTCCGCCTGAAACACTCCTCCCGCCACACCTCTCCTGAGGCGACAGCAGTACGGTTGCGCACGCCTGCGACCTTACTACTGCCATTGCGCTTTTGTACTGCCGCAGGTGCGCGAGGCGCAGCTGGCACAGTACAACTACATCCTGGTGGTGGGGGCTGAGGAGCAGAAGGCGCGCACCGTCAACGTGCGCACGCGCGACAACATTGTGCACGGCATGTTCCAGGTGAGTGGCTGCTGTGCGTGCAGGCACAGTGCGGTCACAGAGCTGGTGGGGTGCGCGTGCAGCATCGGCTTGGCGATAGCAGGACGTGCGGTGCATATGCACGTGACACCTAGCTGTGCGGCAACATGCTCCACACTTTACACGCACGCATGTGGGTGGACCAATCGACTGTGACATCACTATGTAACTAATGCTCTCGCTGCCACAGCTCGAGGAGCTGAGCGAGATCCTGACGGATGAGATCAAGTGCCGGTCACTCGAGTCCAAGTTTGTGGGGAAGTCGCGCGGTACGTACGACGTTGGCGCATGTGTGTTGGTGTGCTTGTACATGCACACCTGCCCTCTTGTTGTCATTGTCTACATCTTGAAACTGCTCCTGAGCCATCCCTGATACATTCAATGCCTGACATCTGTGCGACATGCCGCCAGCTCCAGCACCTTCTGCTGATGATTGAATGCATGCCTTGTACATCTGATCATTAGATCATAAAATCTGGAACATGTACATCTGATCCGTGCTGTGTTGCTGTGCACACAGGTGGAGGCCAGGCATCTGCGGCGGTGGCGGATGGTGATGCATGAGC
>BDCZ01000209.1:0-72741 GCA_001662365.1 Chlamydomonas applanata | reverse complement strand
AGGGGGGGGGGGGGGGGGGGGGGGGGGGGGGGGGGCACGCAGGGGGTGTATGAAGATATGGTTGATCACAAAGGAAAGCCTATACATCACAAGCCGGCACCAGCTGTGGGCGTAGTGGTCTGATAACAGCGCTGTTGGCAATGCGGTTCATTTGGACACCACGACAGCATGTAACATGGCAACACGTCTATCATGCTGCCGTCAGCCGTTGTGCCCCACGCCCTCAACTGTGGCCAGCACCCTTGCGACCTTGGACCCGGCCCTGCCCCATGCCTTGCTTTGCTGCAACACCAGAATCAGCACCGCAGTTTTCCACTTAATCAGCCAAAACCAGAACAGCAACAAAACCAGAATTACAGAAAATTGAGTAGCCGCCATGCCCGTCTTTGACAGAAGTTACATCTGCCCACACCGTGGTTGACACAGGTCATGAAGCAGACAGAGCAGCTCAACAGTACTGTAGTCAGTTTGCTCCATCAGGCTGCCCGCCCAGTGACTGCCATTTTATCTCACCATACCCCACTGTTGAGAGCCTCCATATGCGCACCTGCACAAGCCGATGCATCTATGCTCATACGTGCTGGCGGGCTGCACGCTCATGCTGTACCGGACGGCAACCCGAGAATCTCTGAGCTCTTGGCCTCTGACATTTGAACAGATCCCTGCATCCAATCAGGGAGCACAGCAGGGTGTGGGTCCTGGATGGCCCAACATCACGCGGGTTGTGTGGCGTGGTGCACTTGTGCTCACACAAGTCCGCCAAATGAGGCCACTGCTAACAGTACAACTGCGGTACAGATCTAAGGGCTGTTCTGGCCCCGGCACGCAGACATATCTGCGAGATATCGTCATGGGGACTGTGAGATTACCGTGTATTAATATTTTAAACAGCTGCAGCACAACTGGCCATAGCCTTGCGATCACGCTCAGGGCCTGGCACAGGCATGCGGCGTGGTCACTATGCCACCCACCCGATGCTCTGACGCAGCGAGCGTGGGGTCACATGAGCGCAGGAGGGGCACCTGCACCTCGACCGGATCCAGTGTGAAGAAGCGCCACGCGACATGCCGCGACTGCCACATGGGCATGAGGATGCAGATGAGCGCCGCCACGATGCCCCACACGAGAGACACGATGACCCAGAACGTGAAGTAGCCCTCAGGGAAGATCCTGGCCGGTAGCGTGAGCAGCGGCCACGCGATGACCAGAACGAACGTGAGCGCGCCGCTCGTCTTGTATGTCCAGCACAGCAGCTGCGTGGGTGCATGTAGTTGATTTGCAGGTGAAGGAAAGACAGAGAGGCAAAAAAGGACGAGGCAGATCCCTGGCCCAAGTCGAAAGGATCTGGGACGCGGCTGGTCACAGATTGTACCAGGCCAGCAACTTCAACCCAGGCCAGCCCAGCTGAGTTGCAGAATCCTACGCCTGAAGAGAAGCTGCTCGCCGGTGCACCCACCGCCGTCAGCTGCTCATCACTGTATGATCTGCCCTTGCCGGTCTCCGAGGCCTCCACATCATGTGCATGCTCGTGAGGTGCTCCCAGGACCTTGAGCTTTGCCCAGTCAAAGTCATCCGGCCACACATACGTGAGCACGATGCACAGCAGAGCGCTCAAAACTAGGGCGACCAGGTTGCCAGCAAGCATGGGGTAGTCTTGACCAGTGGTGGTTACCGTCACTTCACCCCCGTTCAGCTTGGCAGCTGTGATTAGCCAAGCCATGATGGCCAGTAGCAGTGACACCAGAGAGGAGATGATGGCTGCCTGCGCAGAACACTGCAGATCACCAGGCACGGCACAAGCCACACAGTCACCACCTGCAGAGGCTGATCAGGCGAGTGCCAGTGCAAGCGCGCAAGCCACATTATGATGTCACGTGATGGTAGCTGAGTGCATGATGCGCATGCCCCAGTGCAGGCTGTGTGCAGGATCATGATTGTGTAACAGCCCCACCTTCTTCCACGTGATAGCTGCAGCCACTGGGAACACTGCAGATCCTATAATGATGCCCATCACCAAGTACACGTAGCCCAGCGACAGCTTGAACTTGAAGAGGACAACAGCAAAGACGCCCGAGAGAACAGCCCAGATGCAGACCATCATGCGACCCAGGACCAGCATCTGGCCCGCACTGGCTTTCGGGTTGATGTACGGCTTGTACAGGTCAAATGCAATGAGGGAGGACACGGCGATCTGCTCAGCTGATGCAGACGCGGTGATGGCCATGAAGACCTGGAGGGTGATTAGGAATGCGCCGCCCTGCCCCATCAGATGCGTGGCAACAGCCGGGGGCACCAACCCAGCATCTGACTCTGTGATTGTGATGGGCAGGTCCAGGGCACGGCCGGCTAGGCCCAGGGAGGTGGCCATGGTGAAGGGCACAGCGAACCAGCACAGGCCGCCCAGCAGGTAGCCCTTGTAGGTGGCAGAGGGGCGGGCGGCGATGGCTGACTGCCAGTACGATTGGTCCACGAACACGGTGCCGAAGTTGCCGATGATGTTGATGATCCCAAAGATGATGCCAGACTGCGAAAACATGGTGACGTAGGAGCCGCCCATGTTGTCTTTGACTGGCACAATTGTTTCCATGGTTCGCAAGTGTTGGTACACCTGCGCCAGCAGATGCACAGGACAACACAAGATTTAGCTTCGTGCACAACTGCACATACGGTACATACAATAGATCTGCAGCCTTGGCGTATGCAGGCAGCCTGCAAGTAGTGGATGCCGCCTGCGCATGCAATGCTGTGATGCTGCAGGCACCCACCACAGCTGGTGATCCAAGGTCCTTGTGGGCACCATAGATGTCCAGGGAGAAGATGCACAGCGCGGAGTAGATGCAGGCTGTGTGCGCCCAGGAGGCAATGAACGAGGCTCTCAGCCCACCCATTGCAGTGTACAGCACCACACCCACTGGGATGAGGTATGATGCTGCAAACAGGTCAACGCCTGTAAGGGCGTTGATCACTGCAGCGCCACCCAAGATGAGCATGGCTGTGACGATGATATTGGTGGCCAGGCAGAAGAACAAGAACACGATGTGGGCTGTCGTGCCCCATCGGCATTTGATGATCTCCAGCACGGTGTGCACGTGAGGCGCCTTGCGTTTGATCTCTACTGACAAGACCGAGAACAAGAGCACCTGGATCGTGGCACCAGCCGCATACCAGAAGGGCCCTGCAGCCGGCAACCAGACGTGCAGTGATCAAGGGCAGGTTGACAGCACTGTTGCCTTGCATCTGCTGTTGTGGTAGCTGCGTGAACCTGGCAGCAGCGCTTGGCCAGGCAGGGCAAACAGCGCCTATGGCACACCTGATATCAATGGGGCTCACCTGAGATACCGAACTTGAACGCCACGTTCGATGACTGCAGCAATGTAGCAGCCCATGTCCATTTGCTGACAATGTCACATGCAACCAGTCCTGTTTTAATTGAACGCCCCGCTGTGTTGAACTCCGCTTCACTGTCCAGGGTTCCTGCGCATGGCAGGTTATGCATGGTGGCACCCGTGGTGATGTGCAAGCGGGTCGCAGCCAAGCCAACAGCCATTACTTCCATGCCAGCATGCTCCAGTTACAGGTTTCTGCAGCACTGACCTCCATAACGGCGATCAATCCACACCTGCAGGCAATGGCAATCAAGGTGAGCTGGTGTTGGCAGTCGCAGGCATGCAAGCTGCACTACACATACACGTGAGCTCCTACTGCATGCATATCACCCTGCTGCCCTAATCACCAGCACAGCACTAAAGACGGTGAAGGCCGCGCCCAGGCCAACAACGATGAACCAGCCCAGACCCTCTGCGGACATGCACATGACGACATGAGACGTGACACATGAGACATGAGCTTGCTGCATGCATGGACTGTGCACTCGTAATCCATGTGAACGCCAGCTGCTGACCAAGGCTAGCTTTGGGTTAAGGAGACAACGCCATGCTCCGTGCTGCTGTGCCGTCCAGGTTTCTCCACGCACCGGGCAAAGGCGGGGTGGCCCCAAAAAAGGAGCACTTCCCATCATAATCGCTCAGCCCTGCAATGTCATGAGGAAACCATGGTTGGTCGGGACCCTTGAAGTTTTTCTTCATGATCGAAACCAGTCCCTGTGCCTGCCCAATGTGCTCATTACCAAAGACATTATTCGTAACACGCAGGCCAGAACAGTAGTTCTCTGACGAGCCCATTGGTTTTGGCTAAGCGACGCCCCTGCGCTACCCCGCGTCCATCATGAGGCGCTGCATCTGAAACCTCGTACAACCTTAGTCTTATAGTGTATTGCGAAGGTGAGTGCCAAGGTGGTGTAGTGCCTGGGTTGTGCTGCTCACATGTTCACATGCGCTTTTACAGAAGCGCGGCGATCAGGATGGGTGGTCAGAGGGCGAGCTTTTCAAAGGCAAGCTATGGCAGCACACAGCTAGCTGGCAACCCTTCAAGGCTTGCATCGAGACATCATTGCAGCAAGCATGCAAGGCTGAGGCCGACCTCACTTGATGTATGCGCGTACGTATGTTACACCACTAGGCCCTGTAATGAGCTGGGTAAATGCTCTAATATGGAAGGGCGCGAGGGCACGGCAGTTGCAGGCTTGCGCTAGTGCGCAGCGGCTGACAGCACGGTCACATTTGGCTGTGCAGTTGTATAAGGCTTCTTGTGTCTAGCCCAACGTGCGCTCACCACACTCACGCCTGCTGCTGCCTGCTGAGCATGGGGCAAACTACTGCGTACGCAGCTACAAATCAATGCCTAGGTACACAGGAATCATGTGCTGCCTGCCCCAGAAAATGGAATGCGTGCTGGTTGAGCAATCCGAGCCAACACCCATCATGCAAATGATGGCCCTGGAGCACTGAGTTGTTGTGATCTTGCTCTCACACAACACCGCGGCATGTCCTGTGTTGAAGATCAAGCAACAGATGACATAGGTGGGCCAGCGTACCCATAGCCTGCATTCAGCACCATTTTGAAAATGCACCCGTCCCAAAACTGGGCCCCGCAGGGCCATCAACCATCACCATCTCTGGCAGCGTTTCAAACCTGCGGCATGTGACCTTCAACATCAACAGCAGGGGTGCTTGGTTTCCACGCCATGTGAGTTGCACCCCATGCTGATCCAATTGCAACGGTTGCAACTGCGCCCACCTTCCTGCACAGGGCTGCGCAGCCCCACAAAGTACAATCTGTGCATCTGCAGCTCGTGCAGCTCCATGCCTGATTTTCATGCTCTGCTGCACTTCGGCACGGCGTGATTTATTGCGGCATGCCCATCACTGGTGTTTCTTCCCCTTCTTGCCCTCAGCTACGTCAGCCTCCGCAGGGGCGGCATTGCGTGGCGTACTGCCGCTCCGCGAGGAGTTGCCTCCTCCTGGTAAGTACTGCCTCAGCACGTCGCCAATCACCTTGCGCCGCGCCTCCACCAGCGCTGCAGGACAGGTGCAGGTGAACGGTACGGGCACATTGAGGTGCGTGGCCTGCAGGACAGCTGCCCAACCACCCCCCTGATCACCCCCCATTCACTCATCATGCTGCATGTGTGAGCAGAGCCACGGCGGAAATGGCATAGCGTATGATGCAAGGACACAGTATTTGACAAATGTCTCAGCACTGCGAGCAGCGAGCCCAAACTTGTCAAAGCCAGATAAGTGATACATGTACAGTATGCACAGTATGCCTCGGTATGCAAAGCACCAGACCCACCTGGCTTGGCCTGCCCAAGATTGTAGTACTTGAGGTAGCCATCCCATGGCACCACCTTGAGGCCTGCCGTGTCTGCAATCATCTTTTGCACCCGGCTTGCAAACTGGTCTGGTGTCTCCCCGGGCTGCAAGCTGGTGGGCTCCAGGAACCACACGTCACACACCTGTGAGTGTGTAGGAGGGCGGAGGCATGTGTTAGCAGCGCTTGTATGGGCGCTCACACTGCATGTTCCAGCAGGCCAAGGCAACACTTCATGTACCAAGGTGGCTGATCCAACCCACCAGCAGCACAAATACTGACAGGCATTGCAGCGCTGTACGATGGTACAATGAGGACATCTTGGAACAAATCGGGAGGAATGATACCTGGAACGATGTCAAGGAAAGCATCTAGGGTACCTGGAACACCGTCAGCAGCACCAGCCACGTACCAGGCCCCAGCTCATCATCAGGCGCATCAGGTGGTGCCCAAATGTCTCCTTCTTGCTGTTCCAAAATGCGTCCACAAAAATCTTGTTGTACCTGCAGCCACACAGCACAGGTTGCTTGGCATGGTTATGCCATAGCTGAACCTGGCTCGGCATTGCGTGGCTGTTCGCTGCAACTGGCCTCAGTTCCACAAGCACCAACAGAATGCGCGCTCGGCCTCAGCGCCCTTGCAGTTTCCAAACATCCCAGCGCTGCTTCAGTCTCAGCCAACTGATCTTTGGCCTCCCTGGCTGATCTGGCTCCTCGTGCCTCACACTGCATGGCTGCATGCAGCGCCATTGTGGCACCTGCACCAGCTGCCATGCACGCACTTGATTGCAATGGGGCACACAGTGGCGCCCATGTCAAACGCGCCGCGTTTGAACAGCACGCAGTACTCATTGTTCACACAGGTGCCTTCAGGAAAGATCAGCAGCGGCACAGAGTTGAGGTTGAACACGTGCGACCGCATTCTCTCTGCCACGACGTGCCGGTCCTGCGAGTGCACAGCCGCAGGCACACAGCCAGCAGGCCGGCTGGGTGATGTGTGACAGGCTGAGCTGGGTGGGCAGCAGCAGGTGTCAAGGTCGAGTTGGTAGGTCAGATGTACAGTCAGCTGTGTGATGTGTATGAGCTGGTATGGCACGCAGCGCGTAGAGCTAGCGCTGCAACCCGCCGCACCTTTAGATCCGTGCGGTTGAACCACAGGCAGCCGAGCGTGTTGAGCACACGGGTCTGCGTGTGGAATTGCAGGCCACGCAAGTAAGCAGCTGCAGTGTGGCGCTCGCATGACAGTGCATGTAACATTCCTGCTCTGAGGCCGCTGCGCCCACCTGATGTTTTGACAATCGCATGGGATGTTTGCTTATAATAAGCCGGCAGCACCATCACTCTCACTCAAGGGCCATTATTCATGCATGACCCAGCCGACTGATATCCACAATGGTACAATGGTAGGCGTCAGCAGAGCGAGCTTGCGCGTGGTTCCCTGTGCCCAAGCACCCTTGCAAACCCACCTGTAGGAAGGCCACCCAGCCCGTGTGCAGTTGCATGATGACTGAGAAGGGCGAATGTGAGCACAGGATGACATAGTCGATCATGGAGCTGTGGTTGGACACCCACACCTGCGTTGCGTGTGAACGTGTAATTCATGCGATGCCCGCTCAAGCATGGAAGCCTCAATCATCTGGTTCTTCACACACGCAAGCATGTGCAGGTCACCAAAGCTGCAAAGGATCACACTGGACTATCACCAGGGATAGCACCAAAGGATAAGCCAGGTAATCCAATACTCCACAGAAGGCTGCACGTCTTTGCCAAGTGGCCCACATCCAGGCAACGCTGATGCATCTTGCCATGAGCCTGCCTGCTGCTGTGAGATTACAGTGAAGCAGGAGGCGTGTGCAGTTGCAGGAGGCGTGTGCACCTTGCCAGGTCCTGGGGTGGGGGCGGGCCCATGGTAGCGCACGACAGCATTCCATGACATCATGTACGATCCGCACAGAAACTGCGTGCATGGGTACAAGCACAGGCGAATCGGTGCCGTGAGGACGAGAGGCGGTGCAGGGGATTGAACTGCTGCACTGGCAACCTTATCAATACCAGGACGCCAAAGCCGCAAGATGTAAAAGCTTGTCAGCGTGTGGCGATGTGGCATGCGTTGTCAGCCTGCCGTCGGCTTCAATCCAGACCCCGCAGCTCCAAACATATCTCATGCTTGCATGCCACTCCCCAGGCACCTGCACCAGCTTAAGCATCCACGCCTTCTTGCGTGGGCCGTTGCGCATGAACGCCGCCGCGCCAAAGAACAGAACAAAGAACGCCAGGTTTCCGATGATGAGGCACACCAGGCGCAGTGGGAACAGGATGAAGTGCCTGCGCACACCAGGCAACCATGTGAAGGATCAGGATGGGAGCAGGCTGGGCCTGTGGGCTGCTCCACGAGCAACCATACACCCAGGCTGGGTTTGTTGAGTCAAGCAGGGCTCTGAGCACCTTTCAACAGTTGAGGGAGGCAGGGTAGACACACGCTGCCGCTGGTGCCACATTGGCACTGCAACTATTCGTAGCACACAGCGTTAATACACATTAGCACACAGCATGTGCTTATATAGAACTATGGATTCCATAGTCCTATATGAGCACATGCTGTCTATTAAGGCGCGCTCACCTGATGATCACACCCAGCGCCCACTGAGGCCACAGGTATGCGTTCCAGTTCCAGTGGTCGGCTGCAGGGCATGGGTAGGCAAGTGAGCACGTCAGTCCTGAGCCATCAATTGTTCTGGGATGTACCATGTACCGTGTCTGTTGCTGAGCAGCTGATATGCATAGACCTCAAGGGGCCAAGGCAAAGCAAGATCCCTGAAGCCGCAAGTGAGCCGGTTCATGCCACCGTGCTAAGCGCCTCTGCCCCCCTGCCCACTTGGGCGCGTGGCGAAGCACTTGAGGAAGGAATCGTCCACGATGGCTGCAGCGCCGTCCGTGAGGACGTGTGAGATGTTGAGAGCATCACGCAGTAGTGATCGCCCGTGGTGCAGGTGCGCGGCGCCCTTGCTGCCCTTACCCGCGTTGCCCTCACCTGCCACAGTAAGCAGGCACATCCGTGATGATGCCTGACACGTGACAGTACCGGTAATGTTGAAAATCTGCATGGGGACCGTGCCACATCACACTGAGCATGTGCTTGACATCGATTCATGTGAGCAGGCTGCACACCATGCAGTGTGCCCGAGCGGTAGCGTGCTGCGTACTTGCAGCAGAAGCCGTGGATGCAGCATGTAGCAGGCGCTGCTGGTCCGCGCTCACGTACGCCGCCTCCATCTCCAGCTGCACAGCATCCTGTGTGGTGCACAGGTTCAGCCGAGCAGGGCGCTTAGTCCAATACACCATGCTCCTGCATGCAGGCACCCTGCATCTGTACCTGCCCTAGTAATCCCTCTCCAACACGTTGGGTTCAGCAAGGCGGAATGGCTATCTCGTTCTCACCTCATTAGGCTTGCTCTCCCCCACAATGGGGACCTCGTCCTCATTCTCGGGAGGGACAGGGGATCGCGCCAAAGGCGCTGAAGTACGTTCCAAGCTGCCCTCACCAGCGGGCTTGCTGCCTTTGCTTGCCATCGCAGAAGAGCAAAGCCCTGATGAATCAGCGACTGTCCAAATCCAGGGCTTCCACTACGCGTGCACTGCCATACAGGCTTATATTCTCAGATCCAGGTGCGGTTGCGTCCAGGCACGCAAAATCTGGGTTCTGAACCGAAGTTGTGCTCCAAGGCAGATGCGCAGCTGCGCTCAAAGTCGCACCGCTAGAACACGGCACATCGGGCAAAGACGCCAACGAAATCAATCTCATATATGCAGACATGTGACGCGCGCGTCAGTGAATTGGCCTTGTTCTCCACTAGCAATCTGATTAACTGCGTCACTTGAATACCTTACTTGTCTCAATTAGCATGAACTCAGGTGCGCCCTTGGCTGGTAAAAACGCGCAGCTCAGCGCGGATCTTCTATTGGATGGCCATGAACTGCTTGTATAAAGATGATAGGACCGTCAAACCAGCCTGTGCACACCTGTGTATGAGAACATCAGCTACTTGCAGTCGCGCATGCTTGCATGCACAAGTGTTGGCCGGGTGTGCTCAGCGTTGGCAAACCATTCCCCTGTGCCAAGCAGGGCGCCTCATGTCATAAGGTGCTCAGCACAGCTGGCGTCAACAAACACAACAAACATGGACAGCGCGCGCCATGCAGCGCCAATGGCCCATGGTGAGCCTGGGGCAAGCACCAGTCCCCACACTTCACAGCTGGATGGCCATGCGCAACCACACCCCCACAGCCACTGGCATCCACGTGAGGGCGGGACAGAAGACCAGCCACTTTTGCAAGGTGCTGCAGAGGCCTCGGATGCCAGCATTGGCATCGCAGCACCAGTTGCTGGCTATGCAGCATCTGGTGCAAAAGGCGATCTGGAGTCAGCCGCGCTGCTCAGAAGCTGCCTGCAGCATCGAAGTGATGATCCGCTTGGGGCCAAGGACTTGAATGGGATACAAGGGCTGAAATCAACACGCCCTTCAGCACAAGCAGACAAGGACAACATGCGGCGTGTCCTTGCCAGCAGCATCATTGGGTAAGTACAGTGCGCGATGAACTGAGCTTTGCACAAATGCATCAAGTGCGGGTGCGGCATGTCCATGGGCAAGGGGATCACAAGTGAAGAAGGGCCGTGCAAGGGGATCACAACTGTGGCCTCTGTACAGACACAAAGCACCGCCAGCTGTGCATCTATTTGCCTGTAGTTGCTTGCCTGCTGCTCACCTCCGTCCTCCCACACCTGCGAATTTGTGCAGTAATACCTTGGAATGGTATGACTTCCTGGTGTATACATACCTTGGGGCCGTGATCTCACGCCTCTTCTTCCCACCATCCAACACATACACACGCCTGCTTGCGTTCTACGGCATCTTTGGTGGGTGATGCCCTCTCAGCTGCCGACAGGCAGCTGACACATGCCACCCCAGCATGCAGCAGTGCGCTGAGCATCGTGTTGTGAATCTTGTGATTGTGGGCAGCTGGCGGACAACCTGTGGCATTGTGGCTGAGTCGCTGAGGCGTCAACTTCTTGGGATCCACTGGAGTGCGCTGCTTTCCTCCTCTTGTGTTGCAGCTGCGGGTTTCTTGACACGTCCGCTGGGCGCAGCCACATTTGGCCGCATTGGAGACAAGTGAGCCATGGGTTGACATGAACACCACCTTGCTTGCAGCGCCTGGTGGCCTGGCCATGCATGGTTTGCTTGTGCGTATGACTGCGCTCGCCACTCTGTCCGCTGTTGTCTCCTACCACTGACATGCAGCTGGCGCCAGAGCTGGCTCCTTGCACGGCATTCCACAGATGCAGCTGGGTGCATTCCACAGGCTTGTTCCCATGCTGGTCGATCCATCAAGACATACCATGCTGGTCATCCATCTGTTTCATCACAACAAGGCGCAACGGCGTGCTAAAGAGAGTGAACCTAATAATGAGCATATTATTTTCGTAGATTATATTAATAGTGAGCATAAGTGAATGAACAATGCTGGCCACAGGTATGGGCGCAAGACCGCCCTGACGTTATCCATCTACCTGATGGCCGTCCCCACAGCTCTCGTTGGATGCCTGCCTACCTACACGCAAGCTGGCCTGGCAGCGCCCATCCTGCTGGTGTTGTGCCGCGTGCTGCAGGGCTTTGCAGTCGGCGGCGAGTTCACTTCCACAATGGTGCGCACATGCTGTTCAAGGCCCTGACCAGGTTACAACTCGCATGGCGAACTTATCTTGACAACAGATCAGAGAGACCGTTACACACTGTGTGCCATGTTTTGACTTGTTCAGCCTATCCTGCCGCTGTTATGGCCCTGCCCGAGGCGACCTTGCAGCCCTGCATAATTTTGCCTGGTTGATCATAGCTGCAGCAGGGTGGACTGTCACAGCGAAGCCAGCGGCTGGTAGGAATGAACAAGGACACCAGCATTGGGCAGCACGGCATGATGAACACGGGTGGCATGACATGAACGCCAACTCAGTAACCGTGAAAACCGTAGACAACTGCCTGTAAACTACCGCGCCCCACCCCGCCCCACCTCAATCCCCTCCAGGTGTTCCTTGTAGAGCATGCACCACCGGCCCAGGCAGGGTTATACGGGTCTGCTGCGTTCGCAAGCGTCATGGTGGGCGCCATCGGCATCACACACTGTCACGACCGGTCCATCTTTGCACAGCTTGCCACTTGACTGGTCTGCCCCCTGAGAGCCAGCAGCTTTGGCCTGTTGCTGATCAGCAGCTTCGCTATGCATGCTTTTGATAACTCCCATGAGCAGACACCATATCCATGCGGATATCCATGATTTGCATTTTGCCTGACTCCAGGTGGGAGTGCTCCTGGGGTCTGGCATCGCCCTGTTCTTCAACTATGTGCTGAATGGTAAGTCACGCAGCAGTTGACCAGTGGAATCGATTGATGCCTCTGTGCATGTATGGGAGCCTTACCAGGTTGATTTGAAGATGCAGCGGTATCAGGCTGAATGGACAGCGTGTGAACAACACTCATACACGTTACAGCTACAATGCATTTGTGACGAGCTGCCTCTACCTTCAACTGTGGGCTCTGTAATGATATGCGCAGATGATGCGCTGTACTCTTGGGGCTGGCGCCTGCCCTTCCTTATCTCCTTGCTGGGGGCGGCTGTGGGCATCTATATCCGGCGCCATCTCAAGGCACGTTTGCTGCATGATGTGTGCTGCATGATGCAAGCACGCCCTGCATCGCTGCCTGGCACATGCCGGCCTGCAAATGGTGCTGATGAACCTGCCAGTGGTACTTCCTTGGAGCATGGCCTTCGATGTGGTGCTGATCAAGCACCAAGTTCTGCACACAGAAGTTGCCTTCACGCAGAAAACTGCTCGCTCTGGTGATTCCATGCTTGCGTGCACAGGAGCCTGAAGTTGGCAGTGAGGAGGGGCATGGCCACGGCCATGGCAAGGCAGGGCCTCTTCGCAAGGTGTTGCAAGCTGGCCACAGAACAACAATAAAGAAAATCACACGGCATGTCACGGATACTGTAGTTGAACCATCACGCACTGGTACCTAGCGTGCTTGCACCACCTAGGTGCCAGAGGGTGCCAGCCGGCCCAGCGCCAAGGTACAACGTGCATGTCCTTGCTAGCTTGGAATCATTCAGTTCAAAATGGTCCCGTTTCTGGCCGCTTGCTCCAGGTGCTGCTCGCTGTTGTGACAGTCGTTATGGTTGACTTTGTCAACGCGATCGGCTTCTACCTGATTGTCATCTTCCTGCCAATCTTCTTTCAGGTGGGCGCCTGACCTTAGCTGGACAGTTGGCTAAGTGGTTATAAATGCTGTGGGCAGGGGCAGGGAGAGGAAACCTGGTCAGATTGACTAAGGTTAATCAAGGGGTTCCTGTGAACAGACCAAGATGGAATCCTTGAGGCAGTGCTGTGAGATCATGATCACGGCAATCATTCACTTGGGACCTGCCACCTTGCAGGAGTTCTGTGGGATGCACCGCCAGACAGCACTCCTTGTGCACACAGGCAACATGCTGCTCTACATGATGATCATCCCCATTGGGGGGTGGCTATCTGACCGGTGCGTGCTCGCCTGCCTGCTGATTCCAACAAAAAAAACAGCTCCCTGCTGTACACTGCACCTGTCCTGCTGGTGATGCTTACACCGACTCCCTCAGTCGCCAGCTGGCACCACAAGCAACGAGCATGAGCATCTTGCTTCGTTGGTCTTCCCTTTACTTCCTTCACTGAGCGTGGCCTTCCTTCACTGAGCGCGCGAACCACTCACTGCATGCAGGTATGGCCGCGTGCCCGTGCTGGCCGCCCCTAGCCTCCTGCTGGCTGCCACCGGCTACCCACTGTGGCTAGCATTTGTCACAAAGAATGTGGGCCTGGCCTGGTTCTCACAGGTGGGGCTTTCACCTGGCAGTGCCATGACGCACATGCATGGCACATCCGTTCGTTGGCTGCGGCATAGGTTTCGTACACAGCAGCTGCGGAAATCGGTTGCCAACTGTGTGCGCATGTGTACCTGTGCACGCAGTTTGTCCAGGTGTGCTGCCTGGCCATCTTTAGCGGCGTGCTGCCTGCCACGTTTGTGGCCCTGTTCCCCCCAGAGTACCGCTGTACAGGTGTGTCACTGCCATCAGCCATTGGGTGCTGCCTGTCTGCTGGGTATAAGGAGCTCGAGCACCAGGCACGTGTATGCTGTCGTTGTGAATTGTTGGCTGTGCTTTGGTACGTTCACCTTGCTCATGACTGTGCCACGTGGTTGCTACCGGCGCGCAGGCCTGTCAGTCGGGCACAACCTGTCTATGGCGGCGTTCGGGGGCACGGCACCCATTATTGCGACTGCCACGCTCAAGGCCTCACATGGTTACCCTGCGTCCCCGGGTGCCATGATCGTCGCGGCTGCAGCGCTGAGCGCGTTAGGCGCGTTCATGGTGCGCCGGCTGTTCCATGTGCGGTGAAACTGAGGTGCATGAGAGCGTGTGGACAGCACGGGTTCTCTGGGCACTGGTGGGCGCCGAGCACAGAATTGGATGGCCACTGCCAGAGTTTGAGGAGAACCTTGTAGGAGGTAGGGGGGCCATCTGGGGTACCATCTTCTTTGGATTTGGGGGAGCGAAGAGTTATTGAAGCCACACGCAGAATATTACGGGCAGCATGCAATGCTTGAGGAGCTGGCATAGATGCAGCCTGAGCGTTTGATGAACACGCACGATGAGCGCGCCATGGGCATGCATGCCAGCATTTACAGGCCGTATGCCAATGCCGGTGGTGTTGGCACTGGGATGGCATCCATGTCTGCACACTTGCATGTTCACTTGCTGGAAACCATGCGTTTGTGAGGGTCCTTGGGGTTGGGGTTCTAGAATGGTGCTGATGATGCTGTACCTCATGGCCCTGTCAAACCGTGACATGCTGCATATTGAGAGAATTAGCTTATGACATGAGCCTCCTGCAGGCAGGAAGGGTATGTAAGCAACCTTATCCTCGTCCCATAGTTGCAAGCCTGCAACTGAACACATTCACAAGGCAAGCTGCAGCCAGGCTATGCGGTTATGTACTTTGTATTGCCTGCTGATCCATGCTGCATCAGCCTGCAAACATTGTGGGATGCTTGGACAGCCCAATGGGTGGGCCTGCCAACATGCCAGGGGGTAACTGCGCCATGCTCGGCTGCAGGGCTATCTGCCAGGAACATGTCTGCGTCTTCAGCCTTTCGTTTGCCTCTGGACAAGGGCAGCTTTCGTGGCACAGATTGGCTGCACGCACAGATGCTGCTTTGGCCGTGCGGTGGACAAGTGCAGCTGTGATGTGTGCTCCTGCAGCGGCTCTTGGCACCTGTCCACCCAACATGGCAGCACTGCTGCGCCTGGCCTGCTATTCCTGGGCCCGTGCCTGCTAGTCTCGTGTGATGTTGCTGGGAACCTTGGCAACCACTGCGGAGGCAAGGCAGCAAGCTTGCATGCAACCCTTGTGCCATCGGTCAGCACTGCGCGCCAGGAGCAGGCACCTCTGGACAAGCAGCAACACTTCGGCCTTCTCATCAATGTGCAGCTGGCGTTCAGCTGCAACTCCACACTGGTAGCAGGAATGCAGGATCACACAATCGAATGGTGCATGGGACAGGCAAGCCGAAGGGGAGGCGCACCCATCACCTCACTGCTGCTTCAGTTGCTCTGCCCACGCCCCCGTGCTGCCTTCCCTTGCCTCGTGCGCCCCTGACAGCAGCACTGTCAGCACTGTGCATGCCCTGCCCATATTGCGACGGTGTGCACGGGCAGCAGGATATGTGGACGCACCCTCTGTGCCCATCCATTTCCGTGCCAACGGTGCCAATGCTGATTACACATGGGGTCAGACACAGGGGTCTTCATTTTTTCTCCACACTTCCCTTTCTACAGTGCTCTTGAACACGCTGTACAGTGGGTTGTTTGCAACCCACGCAGTCCCGGGTCCGGGGTCAAAAAAAAAAGCAATGATGCAACATTCCAGGGTGGTTGGTTAGCTGACACAGTCATAGCAGGCATCAGCAGGCACACAACACGCTAGCCGGTCAGCTGCCATATAGTCTGGCCTTACACAAATTTGTTTCAAGTTGTGCTAAATGGTTGATCTAGACGTTTTTAAGCACATCAAAGCAGTGCGGTGTCATATGCTGGGGATCGATTCAAATCGCGGCTTGCAATCCTTCAGCGTGTTAACATCACGCCCGCCTGGCAATCCGCCAGCGTTTAAATTAATCAGTAGGCTGATATGGCGCCGTCACAGCAGCAGGGCTTGGATGAGGTTACGCCTGGATGTCACGACGCTCTGTAATGGTGTGTGGATGTGGCGCTATGCCTGGGCTTGACATGCCCATCTGCTCTGCCTGCGCCACTGCGCCCTCCTGTTTGCCACTACCGCCCTGGCTGCCTGCCGGGGTGGCAGCTTGGCCAGCTGCAGCACCAGTGCGTGGCACAGAGTCTGCGCTGTCACCTCCATCTCCAGGCCTGCCGTCTGCAGGGGTCAGCATGGCATGTAGCAGGTGCTTTGGAGCCGCAGGAAATGTCTGATGCGCATGTAATCAGGCAAGAGGGCTGTCCAGAGTTAATCACGAACTGACCCCTGGGATGCCCCAGAACACCCACCCATGCGCACAGGCCGCACACATCACACGTGATGTGCCGCATACTGCCAGCTGCATGCCGCCCCAGCACCTGCCGCTGGTATGCGAACCCAGCCCCTGCTGCAACGGCTGGCAATGGTGCAGGCCTGCAGCCCCGCACACAAGTGATTGGCAGAAGCCATGTACCATACAACCGCGATGTGAACATGCATCTTGTAGCAGCCCCTCACCTGCTGCGCCTGCCCCTTCCATGGGTTCTATGAGGCTGCTGAGCAGCAGCATGGCCTCTCCTGTGTCCTGCCGCCGGCACACATCCTGCACAGCACAGCCACCGGGTAAAGATGCTTAGTTTGAAAACAGGCCTTGCATCGCATGTGCCGGACCAGCACAGCCCATGAGGATGGAGGCTCCGGGCATGAAGGTTGTTGGGGCCATGGCACGCGGCATACTGTGTGGCGTGCAACGTTTTGCTGTGGCAGAGACGGGTGCGATGTTGTGGCAGGCGTTGGAGACGGCTGCAGGGTAGCAGGTGCACCAGGGAGGCAGCAAGGCCTCAACCCAGCAACACTCGCCCGCAGCTGAACTATGATCCTGCTGTTGATCTGCAAGGGGTGCACGTGGCGGCCCAGGGAGAACCCCCGGACGCTAACAGGGCCACTCCACAGGACCCTGCCCCTTCAAGTGCACCCCTTGCTCTTTGATAAGATGATAACAACTCTGGTACTGCTCGTGCGGGTGCATGCTGCATGCTGCAAGCCGCGAACCACATGCCGCATGACATGCCTATCCCAGCTAGTGCAATGCTGCTCGACGTGTTTGCACCCTTAAGCTACCTTGCAAAGTCGAAAATCAGCTCAGCGCATAAGTTAGTCGTGGCGCAGCCCACCTGGAGAAATGCGTAGGCCGTGTACTGGTCGCGCGCAGACATGCGGCACAACGCATGCATCACCCCCAGCCGCAGCGCAGCAGGGCTGCTGAGTGCAGCCAGCACACGCAGGAAGCCATGTGTCACGTCCCTGCTCTCCGTACTGTCGGCCAGCTCAGGCAGTACACCCGATGCACCGCTGCCCTGCTGCAGCCCGCCGCTACTGCCGCTGGTACGTGTGACCACAGTGATGCCCGGGCCCCCAGCAGGGTTGTTGGCAGCATGGGGGCTATTGTCACCAGGGGCGGCTGCTGCAGCTGCACCGCCTGCTGCGTGCTCAGCCGCCGCGCCTGCAAACACGCACGGTTGTGGCCCCTGGGAGTTGGGCGTGGGCAGCGCTTGCCGCAGCACGCCAGCAGCCGCCAGGCAAACAGTGGACGCGGGTATGAGCACGCCCTGCTGCGGTGCGGCACAAGACTGTGCACTGCATGAGGGCTGCACAGCTGGCAGCCTCAGTGGCTGCAGCCTGAGCGCTTGGGCCCCACAGGCGCCGCCCTGCTCTGGTAAGGCTCCCCCCTGTGTTTGTCCCTGCGCTACGGCGGCTGCTGCGGCAGCAGCGTCCATCTCCATGTGCAGCTGGCCTGCAGCCATCGCCGGCTCCGCAGGTGAAATGCCAGCTGGTGAGAGGGAGGGCGAGTGGTCGAGCGCTGCAGTTGCAGCAGCGTCGCCACTGGCGCCTACGCTCTGGGCAGCCAAGGGCTGCGCTGCCACATCAGGCACGGCAGGGGGCAGGGCTGGCACTGGAGGGAGGTCAAGCGGGGCGATGGGCAACACAATGGAGGGCGTGGGCGCTTGAGAGAAGAAGGCAGCCACGGGATCAGATGCTGCCCCCGCCACATCACCTGCTGCGGCAGCTGCAGCACCGGGCACGCCCGCTGGCACTGGGCTGCACGGGGTGCCAGACGCTGGCAGCATGGCCTGGTGCACGGTGCTATGCATGAAGGACTGGGTAGGCAGGTGGCCGTCTCCCGGGGTTGGGCCAGCCACAACTGCTGCAGCGTCTGGGATGCTGGTGGCCAGGGGCGCAAGGGGCATGAGGATCGTGGTGTTGTCATTCAGCCGAACGGTCGGCCGTGCCGGCAGCTGCCGGTCCGCAGCACCAGCCATGACCCCGGCCTCCTTGCTGCCTGCAGCCTGCAGCCCCGCCATCAGTGCACGGACATCCGGGTGCTCCAATCCTGGGCTGCCTGCCACCGCCAGCCCCACGCCCCTTGCTGGCTCCAGGGCGGAGGCAGCGCCCCGCGAGTTGCCAAAGCCACTGACACGCCCCAGGGCACCCACGCTCCCGCCGGCGTCCAAGCCCCAGGGTGCCTCCAAGGGGCTTTCGCCATCATCTCGGAAGTCTGCCAGGCCCTGACCCAGGGTATCATACGACACCGTGGTGTATGGCATGAGGTGGTGCATGAGCTCATCCTGCAAGCCGTCCAACAGCCCATTGCCGTTCGTGGTAGCCGCCTTGCCTGTGGTAGCGGCCCCCACATCGTCTTCCACGCCAGAGCCTGCCCCATTGCCACCCGCCCCGTTCTGGCTGCACGTGCACATGTTGAACAGGGCATTGAGCGAGGTCTGAGGCGTGCCATTGCGCATGTGGGGCAGCCCAGTTTCCACCAGCACAGGGCCCTGTGAGCAAGTGAGGGTGCCGTTTGCCTGTGCGCCGTTGACACCCCGGAGGGTGGTTGCTGGCAGGCCAAAGGCAGAGGTCGGCATCGAGCCGGCCTGCGCGTGCAGCTGGTGCGCGGCGCCGCCGTTGCCAAAGGCGCCCGCCACATCCTGCCGGTAGGTGTGCTTTGCACCACGCTTCTTCTTGGCCCCACGTGGGGGCGGGTGAAGCTGGTACTGCTGGTGGTAGTTGGCCAGTGACTGCAGGTACGGGTTGCTGGCGTACAGGGCGGCCATGGCTGCAAGAGCAGTGCCCGGGCTGGCAGGGTTCCCTGCCTCCCCAGCCCCAGGCACGCTTCCTGAGCCAGCCGCGTCTGCTTGGCGTGCAAGGATGGGCAGGGGCAGGGGCACGGCCCCGTGGCCGGCGGTGCGCGTGCGGTCCATGCCAGCTGCGTCCGCGCCTGTACCTGTACCCATGGCATCCCCAGCGGATGGGCCCAGGGTCAGTGCCCCAGGGCTGGCTGCCAGCGCAGTCAGCTGCTCCAGGGCACGTGTGACGTCAGACGTGGACGGAGGGGGCAGCGGGGTGGACAACCGCGCTGCGCCCTCGGTGTTGCCACCTGCTGCGGCAGAGCCTGTGAGACCCATCAGCCACTGCTGGTGCTCTGTGGCTAGCCACTGGCTGGCAGCAGCCAGGTCCAGCCCCCCCAGCACCTCAGTCCCCGGCTGTGCCCCTGCACCATCCGCGCCCCCTTGTCCAATGCCACCGTCCGTCGCAGTGCCATGCGTGCGCATCAGCCAGCCCTTGCCCAGCCCATGCCGTGGCTGGCCTGGCAGTGAGTCCAAGAGCTCGCGCAGCGGCACAGTGCGCGGCTGCCGGCAGCCCATGTTGCTGGCATCGTCACTCTCCTCTTCAGACTGTGACTCGCCTGACTCGCCGCCCGACTCCGACTCATCATCCGCATCTGTTGCGTGATGCCACTGCTGCTGGTACATCGGGCCACCCGCCCTATTGACAGCGCCACAGCCGCCTCGCTGTTGCACGTAGGCAGGCATCCCGCCCATCTCATCAAGCTGTTCCTCCTCCTCCATGTGTTCAATCTCAGCCTCAAGCTCCTGGTCCTCCTCATATTGGCTGCTGTAGTCCTCATCAGGATCTATCCTGCTGCCCCGGCCACCCCTGCCACCCCGAGACCCGCGGCCCCGTCCCCGTCCCTGGCCGCGCCCCCTGCCACGCATGCTGACGCCCCGGCCGTAGCCACGGCCTCGCCCCCGGCCCCGGCCGCTGCGGGGTGCTCCAAGAGGTGCGTAGCCACCGTACATGTGCGGGCGGCGGCTGCCGCGCTGCAGTGCGCCACCTTGCAGCAGTCGCCGCTCGTGGCGGATGGCCTGCAGCACGGACTTGTAGGTGGGGCGGTACGGCGTGTGTTTCTTGGCGCCACCACGTCGGTTGGGTGGCGCTTTCCGGTCTATCCGATCAAGCTCGGCCACGTAATCATACAGTGCCGCCTGCGCTGCTGCCTGCCCGGCGCCACCATCGTCCACCACCCCGCCCACTGCTGCAGCTGCTTGCAGCATCAGGACCTGAGCGCGCTGCTTGCGCCCCGTGCCGGGTGGACGCCCCCGCCGCTTGCCATCCCCTGCTGGCGAGTATGGCAGTGGGGTCGTGCCTGCACCTGGGTCTGGCCCCATGTGCGCCATCCGGGTGCCGGGGTGCTGCGGCTGCAGCATTCCATGCATTGGCACACGCATGAGGGGTGGCTCCTGGCTGCTAGGTGACGCAGGGCCGCCCCCCACCAGCGGCATTGTGTGCGCCCCCGCTGGCATGTCCACAGACGTGGAAGGTGTGCCCCGCAGCTGGTGCATCCCACTGGGCGGCGGGGGGATGGGCATCCCCGCTGCGTCGGCTCCATGCAGCGCAGGCATGGTACCAGTGACGTGGAATGCGGTGGCTGAGGAGTGAAGGGACGCAGGCCCCCCAATCACGTGCCCATCCTGCGGAGACCCCACAAACCCCGGCAGCACGCCCTGCGGCAGCTTTAAATGGATCTTGGAGGGAAGGTCTGGGAATTGCTCCACCATGTCCATGAACCCCATGCCGCCAGGGCCACCAGCCGCCGTCACATCTGCATACCGCGGTCCCTTACCGCGGCCCCTGCCACGACCACTGCGCTGGGCCACAGGTGGTGGGGGGCCATCAGCACAGCTGCCCCTGTGCCCGTGCGCTCCTGTCCCACCCGTGCACCAAGTCTGCAGGCCGGTCGCATACTGTGGGCATACCTGCATGAGCCGCATCAACACGCCCTGCGTCTCTGCGCTGATGTCAGCGCAATCTTGCTCCTGCCCGCCCTCCATGCCTGCTGCATGGTGCCGCTGCTGCCCGCCCTGCTGCCCGCTGGCACTGCCGCCTGCGCCACCTGCCTGCTGTGTGGTGTGCTGGCCCTGCTGGAAACCGCTGCTGCGCATCCCTGCGCGACCGGCGCCCGCCGGCCCCCCATGCCCGTGGCCATCCTCGCCATCGTCATCCTCGTCTGGCCTCCTGGTGGGCCCCCCATTTGGGGGCCTCTCATGCCCTGGCCCTGGCCCCTGCTTGCGTGCCTGCCTGCGCCCGTCGTCCTCCTGCCCCTTGCTGCGCGCGGCCGCAATCTCGCGTCGCCGCAGCCGCTGCTTATGGACCATCTGCCGCACGCGCTTGCGACGCGCCACCTCCAACTCCGCCGCCTGCTGCACCAGCTGCTGCGCTGACACCTCAGGCATACTGCTGCTGGGTGTGGGATGTGTGTGGGCCTCTGTGTCTCCGAGGTCATCATCACTGAGCATGTCCGCAGGCAACGCCATGAGTGTGGCCTGCACAGCATGTGCGCAGAATGCAGATCCTCATTGGCATCACACTCCACAGCGAGATCAATAAGCAAGTGTGCAGCACGTGACCAGCACAAGCCCTTCACTGTGGCTGGCAACAGAGCCCGCCACCACACAGGTGCCCCCCTCAGAATGCATGGCCGGCAGCAGGCCCGTGCAGGCTGATGAGGCACGAGGCACGACATGCAAGTGCAAGCAAAGCGGCACAATCATGTAAAGTAGGGTCAGGTAGCAGTGAACGAAAGTGCATCAGCATGACGCTGCCTCACCTTGGGCACACCGTCATCCTTGGCCCACGTGGATACCTCCTTGGCCATCTGAAGCACTTCTTCGGCCAGCCGTGCGCTGCAGACATCGCAAGGGGAGATCCGAGTGGATGTGCATATGTCAAAGAGCTTCCACCATCAGTTCATGGGCTGCCGCACAATGGCGTGTGTCCTGAGGTTATGAGACTTGGTTGCGGTCCTCGACATGCAAGATGCACAATAGCGGTCGATCCAGTTCATATGGACGCATGCACATAACTGCAAAGCAAGCCGCGCATGGCCAGAGGGCTCACCTAGCGCCCTCTACAGCAGCCCGCGTGTTCTTGAACTGCACACGGATGGTGCCATGGCTGCCAGGCGGCCGGGGTGCGGCACTAGGCACACCGGCCCCCTTGCTAGGTGACCCTGCTGCTGCACTCTGAACAGGTGCAGGCTGTGGCTGTGCTGGGAGTGTGGCTCGGTGGGTTTGCACCTGGCCTGCTGCCACAGCACCTGCTGAGGCATCGGCCGCCTCTGCCAGCAGCGCCTGCGCATGCGCCTCCTGCTCAGCTGCGATCCGGGCCAAGCGCACGCTGTTGGGCGGTCGCCCGCGCTTCTTGGGCGGTTGCGGCGCCACATGGCTTGCCCCGGCATTGGCCAGCTGCTGCACAGGTGCTGCCTGCCACTGTGAAGGAGCCACCGGTGGCATTGGTGGCATCGGCACTGGGATGGGGTTCAGCTGCGCTGCTTGCTTTGCACGGTACTCTGCTGACGCCAGCTGCATGAGCCCCGCAGTGCCAGGTACTTGGTTTGATGGGTGGAAGAAGGGTGGCTGAGAGGGTGCAGGAGCTGAGGCCACGTGCATGCCCCGCTGCCGCTTGGCGGCTGGTGCTGCATGCTCCTCGTACTCATCGTCTGAGTCACCCTGGCCACCCCTGTACCGCATGCCATCACCGTCCTCGTCATCGTCGCTGTAGTCCTGGTGGTGCATGGGCATGGGGGGAGGCGCGCGCATGGGCGGTATGGGCGGCCCGCGCGCCACTGCTGCGCCGTGCCCGTGCCCCAGCGGGAACCGCACTTGCGACAGAGGCAGTACGTTGTGGGGCTGCACAATTGGCTCCTCATTCAGCTTAGGCTTCTTGTCCCCAAAATGCACGTGCGCGATCGGCAGGTACACCATGGCCTCCTCGCCATCGTACCGCAGCCCCTCCTACGTTGCAGGCAGTACAGGCCCACCGTCGGCCATGGCATGCCCCATGTTGACCAACGGCAGCAGCATTGCTGTGGGGCGCCCCAGGGGCCGGCAACACTATAGTTGTCCAGGTCCATTGAAAGAAATGCCATGCACCCAGCCACCCTGCCACCCCACCCCCGCCCCATCCGTTGCCCTCACCTTGTACACCACACGGAACTCGCCCGTCTGCGGCACATACTCCCGAATGAGCGCTGGGTACCACTTGCCATAGCCTTTCACGTGCCCAGCGTATGTGCGTGGCTGCAACAGCACGGCAGAAGGGCATGTCCCGCTTTGGGCCTGGCCATGCATGTTGCGAGCGCTGACCATGCCATACCTATGCTGATTCATGCAAGAGTTGCAGCTCGTGTTGATGTGCCTACACATGAATGATGCATACCAGTTCCTCACCTCGCCATACCAATACATATGCAGATGGGTGTTGACCAGGGCATGCCCGCCCAGGTGCTGCCCTGCTGCACACAGCCACGAAGTGAGCGGCATCTGCGCGGCACGGCAACATTCAAAAGTCCACATGGGACATCAGACAATAGACCATAGGCTGCACCTTGCTGGCATGCACCCTAGCCACCATGCCAAGCAGCCGGATGCCTGCAGACACCGCCTGCAAAGGATCAGGGTTGTGCGGCCGTGGTGATTGCTGCTGTGCGTTGTGCGACCGTGTGGGCTGATTCTCGGTTGGCTGTGAGGAGTTCCAGGCACAGGGAGCTCACGCACCTCCATGCCTCCATCCACGACCTTGATGTGCTCTAGCATGTAGTGCAGGCCTTGGCCCGCGTGGATGAAGAGCTCCTCGATACTGAACACCGCGCCTGACTGGCTCTTAGCCATGCAGTCACGGCACACGCAGCGCACAAATATGCACTGCGGGTCCGAGTTGTGGCCGCCCAGCAGGTACGCCTGCCGGTGGGCGAGCCGGATCGTGGGCGTGTGGATCCATGAGGCTGCCGTGAGCAGTGCCTGGTACTTCTTGGCTGTCTCACTGGGTGGCTCCGCATACTCATGGGACAGGTTGCTGGCACTGGGCGGCAGGATGCGCATGGACGCTTGCGGCCGGGACTGCTGCGCGGGCCCGTGCTCGTCATCCTCCGAGCGAGGATGGATACGCGGCCGGCCTGGGCCACGCTTTGGGGGCTGCACGCCTTGCACGCTGGGGCCTGGCATGCCGGCCGCAGAGCGCGGCATGGGCAGCCCCAGGCAGGCGTGGCATTTGTCGCCCCCATGCACATGCGTGCCCGCTGCCATCTTGGGGAAGAACTGGGCAGACTTGTGGCGCTGGCATCCAGCACACCAGCGCGTGTTATCAGGAGTGCCAGCGAAGCGCTCTGGCAGCGAAGTCATCCGCCCTGTGCGCGTCTGCTGAGTCTTGAATTGATGATCTACGGCGTCGTGATCAGCTCCTGGATCGAGGAGCTGCCCAAACCCTGCGCTCTTCACCATTTCAATACCTGCGCTGCCGCATCCAGCAAGTTTGGCTCAAACGTTGACGCTCATCCAGGGGTGGACCAAACGGGGCGATGCACTTGGTGAAAAGAGCTGCATCGCGTAGAATCCACGTCGACAGCCCCTGTGTTTGCAATCGGACGAAAGTTGTGCGTCGCCCAAGCTGTATCATAATGCACCAAAACTCAGCACAGGGCACATGGATTAGCTGGTAACCATGTAAGGCTGCACAAGCAGCTGCATGCTTGCTTTACTTACACGTGCTGACTCTGGCAAGCTGCTCCAGCCCCTATGGTGTTTCACGACAGCTTGGGGTTGTTCCACTGAAGCCGTGTATCAAGTGTCGCGTCAACCTTGCGATCGGCGACTGGTGCAAGCACAGCACATGCAAGCGGGGTTCGCGGTAGAAGTTGGTTTGGACGCTATACAGCCGATGCCTAGCACCCAGCACGTCATTTGCAGGCAGTAAGCGCTTGTGCAGTCAACATGTTGTCTCTCATGGGTGATCCTTCTTGCTGCTGGCCCTGAACGTTCCCGCTGGGACTTACATCAATGCAGCGATGCACGCAACTGTTACACGCGCTCCTTCAGCTATGTCGGCTGATGTGTACCAAGGCATTACCATGCGGCGGTTTGTGCATCATGGCGACAAGCTCGCCATCGCGTGCAGAATAGCAGCAGACAGTTGCTCCTCGCCTGCACCCCTTAGTTGGTCGGGCCGCATTTGCACCATCATCACGCGCACCTCGCCGTCCTGATGTACCCCGGCTGCTATCAAGTGAGGCAGCAGCTCGGCTTGCATTCCGCCTGCTCCAGAGCTCGCACACTGCTCCACCACAAGACTCTCCATCAGCTGCCTCCGGAACAGCGCAGCACCGGACACCATGCCGTTGCTCAGCAGCTCACTCCTTGAAACCACATCCACGAGAACTAGCGCAGGGGCAGCGGTATCCAATTCGTTGCCAACTCGGCTCCCACACAGCTGAGCCAGTGAAGCAGCTGGCAGTAGGAGCCCAGGCACCAGCACCTGCCTGTCCAGCACCTGTGCGTGCCACGTAGTTGCAGAGCAGCATGACTCACGCATCCATTCATAGCACGTCCGTGCAACAAACGACCCAGCTAGCCTGAAGCAGCACAGTCACATGGAGGGGAGCACGCACGCAGGGGGCCACATGTAAGCTACATACGGGGGCACGTGTGGGGTAGCACACCCCTCAACCACTTTCGTGCAAGCGATGGAGCTTTCAAGCAAAGCTAGGTACGCACCTGCACACCCACCACTACCTGCCCCGTTGGCTTGGCAGCTGCTACCCCATCTTGCTGAGCAAGGAGCTGCAGGGCCTGCGCGCACTGCTGCGTGTACTGCGTGTCGATGGAGTCCGCCCAGCCCTGCACATAGCTCAGCAGGCCGCCTCCCAGCCGAGCCACTGCTTCGCCAGGCAGCACCTCTTCTACCATCTCTGGCCCCTCCTCCCGCATGGTCAGCGACGCAGCTGCCACAGCGCACAGTTGGATGTCGTTCAGCCGCCGAACACAGCCGCCGTGACGCAGCGCCATGCAGCCCAGCCCCAGCCGCTGGATGGTCACTGCCTTAAGGACGACAAGGGACCACAGCACCTGTGCAATCTCCTCTGGCTCAAACAGCTCCTGCTGTTGCTGTTTCCTGTTGCTACTGCCAGCAGTGCTGCTGGTGCTGGCCACACTGCTTGCTCTGTGGGACACTGGCTCGCTGTTGCTGCTGCTGCTGCCATCGGCCACAGCATCCTCCCCCTCCCCTTCCGCTGCCTGCTCATCTTCATCACTGTCCTCTTCACCATGCTCCCAAACCAGCACTGCCGAGCATGCGTCCTCCACAAACCGCGTCCCAGGGTGATGCCCCAGAGACGCACACGTGTACAGTGCAATGGCAAGGTGGCGGCGTGTGCACTGCCGGCCCTGGGCCCAGCGGCTGTGCAACTCAGCCACCAAGGAGTTGAGGACCTGTGCCCCCGGCTGGTGCGCAAAGTCCCCGAGCACCTGCAGGACGTCTGCCAGGCAGGCAGAGGGCGCGGTACGCAGCTGTGGCAGTAGCGCGAGCAGTACACTAGCCACCAGAGCCTGTCCAGGATAGAACCCCAGATCACGGTACACCACGAGCAGATCACGGATGAGTGAGGGCGGCAGGAAGAGTGCCCATGACTGTGTGTTCTGTGCAGCAGGCGGGGCTGTCTCGCTGGGCATCTGTGACGTTGTGCGCTGCTGCTGTGACAGCTGTGACAGCTGTGACGATCGTAGTGAGTCACTCGCATGCAACCACTTGTTGTGCGACGCAACCTCCTGCACCACCACCATGGCTGTTGCTGATACAAGCTCTGGAACGACCTGTGGGCATGGTGTACGGAATGGCATCTGGTCAGGCAAAGGCTGAGAGGTGCAGACTGCTGAGACCCACCGGCTTCTTCCCCATCTGTTCATGCTGGGATGCCGATTCTGCACCATGAGCATGTGCCTATTTGCATCGTAACCAGGGAGCATACAGCCCTCCTGTTCCCAGGCATCCAGAGAGCATGTTCCACACTTGAGCATGTGTCAGCTTCATAACATGCAATACGCATGACACAAGCCTGCACCATCCAACATACAGGTGTGGCTCACCACGGTGTCATGCTTGAGGGTGTTGTAGGCCTGCAGGATCGCCGCAACATCCGCAGGCTGTGATGGCGCGCGCACGTCCGCCGCACGCACGCGCTTGACCACGAAGCCAGCCACGGCGTCCAGCATGCGCGACACATTGGCTGCGCATGCACATCGGCATCACAAGTCATGAACATGGTCACCGCGCGCTCACTCCACACACCTGCTCCAGCACAAGGATAGGGGCTGGACAGTGCAAGCCTGGCCAAGCCAGTCAGGATCTTACAGGGTCAGGGAGAAGGAGTAGGCGGAGCTACGGAGGAATGCTGGTTCCATTTCGGACATTACGGACCTAGCGGCAAAAAACCTGGCTGAAACCTCGGCAAGCCATGCAAGCAGTACAGCACCCAAACCCACCATCACGGATGCGCAGGTCAGCAAACGCGCGCAGGGCCTTGACAACGTCTGGTGTGGTGAAAGGCTGGTTGAGGCTGTGGCGGTTGCTGATCTGGCGGTACACTTCATGGGCAACTGCCTCTACTGCTTGCGCTACTGCGGGCGACCTGCGGCGCAGGGCATGCCGCATGACGGCCGCATCAAGTCGTTTTGAATCTAGCCTTATTCATTTGCTGGACGGGAGCCCAGACGGGAGCCATTGCAATTCCACAGCTGAGCTGCAGCAGACAAGCAGCAGGACCACCGCAAGCCAGGAAGCCCGGCTGGGTGCATGCATCTGGTTTGGGTCTGCAATGTGAGCATGAGACATGTGAGCCCGGAAGCAGTGCCAAGTGCTCACTTGTGCTTGCACGCCGCAAGGGCCCACACAAAGTCTGCCAGGTCTGCGGGCAGCCACTCATCGCCGCTGACCAGCTCCCGCAGCATGTGCGCCCCACGTGTGCACAGGGCATCGACGAGGCGCCCTGACACAGCCACGCACGGGCTGCTGCCGTGCAGGTGTGACTCCAGTGCGTGCTGCCGCCACAGCGCTGCATACCCCCAAAGCAGGGACACGACGACATCATGCTTCATGTTGTCGCCTGCAGCCATCACACTCGCTGGGTTGTGCAGCTCAGTTCCTGCCCACTGGTCCAATCTGTGGAGGACCTGGGGCACACACCAGCAGGATGCACGCGCACGAAGAGCGGCAGGCACTGGGTCAGGAAGCCAGCGCGAGCCAAGCAGCACGCACAAAGTGCAACAGTTTGAGCTGAGACTCTTGAGCAGGCCCTTTGCTGCGATGCACAGTACCGTGTGCTCTTCTCAAGCCTGAGCCTCCTATAGTAAACAGTATGTTACAGTGTACTGTACCTCAATCAGATGATTGTCAGCTGCTGTGCCGCTGGAGCCATGGGTGGTACTGCCTCCACCGCCACCGCCTCTGCTGCTGCTGCTGCTGCTGCCGCCTGTTGCCACCCATCGGATGGTGGCCAAACACCACACCATGGAAGCCATGGTCACGGCATCAATGTGACTTGTGCCTGCACTGCTTTCAACTCCATGGCCTGCCAATGCTTCCAGCCCGTTGCATGCCATTGCTAACTGTGCCTCCAGCGCTGCACTGACCTGGATCAGCTGGGCCTGGTCCAGCCCAGCAGTGGCCCCTTCGTCTGCCACAACATCCGCCACACGCAGCAGCGCGGCATGCAGCCATGGTGCACCCAAAAGGATGCCAGCCGCGGCACCCAGCGCGGCCCTTTTTTCATCTGTGCTGCTGCTGCTGCTGGTGCTTGTGCTGCCTGCATGTCTGGTGTGCTGCAGTACAAGATCTAAAAGATCTTGTGGTCCCTCAGCCTGCTCCAGCTCCCGCCTGAGCTCCTGACTGCAATGCATTGTAGTGTAACATGCTACGTTGCCGCCAAGGCGGCATTGCACGACCATCACGGCTCGAAGCATTAGAGGCATCAATGCTGGTCCCTAATCGTCCATGCCTGGGGCATTGGCAGAGTAACAGCATGCGGCTTATGCAGGTGGTAATGGTATGCGAACGTGAAGTAAAGGACATAGCCGACAATGCACATGCCACCTCTCGCACCCACCTGGCTGCGCTTGCCTGCTGCACCTGCCCAGTTGCCTGGGTGCCCCAGTACCATTCCTGGTCATGCCGCTGCACACAAAGCAGCCAGGACCTCAGCATGTGCGTCTGTCCTGTTCGTGGTGCATGCACGCAACACGCCGACATGTGTGCATTTGGGCATCAGACAGCCATTAGCAATCTCACCCGAAGCACCTGATGCCTTCGGCTGCTTGACGCATAGTCCCTGGCTGCGCCGAGCGTCGGCAGGGTGCACCTAGCATTCAGGGTTCTGGCGCATCGCGGAATGGCAGATCTTAGACCACCATAAACAATGCATTTCATCGCGACCGACGGCAAACGCAGAAGCCTGTCCGGCAAAGTATTGCACAGGGTTCGTTGGGAGTCGGTTGGTCGCGGGTCTCTGGTCTCGCTGTGCAAATGTATCCGTCCTGCTTAAGTAATTACATGATATAGCATCAAGACATACACAGACGTGCTCTCCATTCAAGCTGAACTTTGGGGTTGCCACCCTGCAATGGAAAAGCTTGAACAACCACCATAAGGAGTACTGATTAACGTGACAAGCCATGACACACCGAGCCGTGGCCCTCGAAGCAGAGCACATCTGGCTTTGAGGGCAGCTGGGTCTAAACCAAGTACAGCAGCTGCAAAATCCCTGGCGCATGATTATTGATGCAAATGGCAGGACTACGCAAGCTGCAGGCTCAGGCACTGCCTGGTGCAGTGGAGGAGTTCTTTCAAAGAACAAGGCAAGCTTAGCAAGCATTCTTTCTTAAGCTGCTTGTGGGCACAGACATAAGTGCCACTAGAGACCACGCATGCATGGGCCTGCAAGCCACAACCAAGAGTTGCTATGCGATGCTTAGCACGCAGGCTAGCAGAGGAGACACGGGAACGAGAGCTCCAAGCAGCAGTCACAATACAGAAGTACATTCGGGGCTTCCTGACGCGTCGCCGTTTGGACAAAATTACGTAAGCTGCAAGCAACAGGCTGGAGCTTGGAGGGGTTGCCTCCTGAAGCGGCATGTGCACATGCCTATGCACCATGTGGCATGCACACTGTTTGTATGCGAGCAGACAGGTTGCAGAGTCTGAGCATACTGCAACTGCATGACTGCAGGGATGTGGTGGTCGTCATCCAGCGTGTCTGGCGGGGGTACCTTGGCCGGCAGCGAGCGCACCTTGCGCGTGAAACACGTGACAAGCGGCTGCGCAAGGTGAGTGCCCCTTGGCCTGGCCTGTCCAGCGCTCCCACATGTTCTGCATTAGCCCAGAATCCAGGTCAAATGCTTGTAGCCACACCTGCACCACGCACTGCAGGGAGCTGCCAGCATGGGTGTTGGCAGGTTGAGCCAGGGTTGAGAAAAAGGAGCAGCCAGGGTTGAGAAACAGCACGGCTGTTGGCCAGCAGCAGAATCCCGGCCACGTGTCAGCACAAACCTTGTCATGACCCTCCCATGGCCACTGACAACCTGCTTGAATCCCACTACACATCGCAGTTCTACTTTGCCGCAATGGCCATTACCATCCAGCGCCACTGGCGCGGCTTCTGGTCGCGCAAGTACGTGTTTGACTTCTACGCGCGCAAGCACTACCTCGCCCAGGTCGCGAGCGTCAACGCCCAGGTGGGTGCACATTGATTGAGCAGGCAGCACATGGACAGGGGGCAGGGGGCAGAGGACATAGAGCGCACCGCCAGCGTGCATGTAAGGCTCAGCGCACGCCGCAAACACATGCTGCACAGCGGCAACAGCAGGTGCAGCAAGCAGGCGCACAGAGATGCAGAGATGCAGGGGGGCAGAGATGTTATGGAGGGGGACCAGTTGTCCAGCACAGGGGTGCGGTGGTGCATGTCAGACGGGACGCACACAGCAAGCCACGTAGTGCCCCCCACACAGCATGTGCTGCATGTTCCGATGTCTCCTGCGAGCCGCATTCACAACACATACACATTTAAACATCCCTCCCATTCCCAACACCACGCTTGCATCACACCACGCCTGCTTCAAAACCGTCCGGTTTGTTGTCCCATGTCTCACACGCATGCACGGATGCAAACTATACATTGCACAGGTGCGTGCTGAGTTGGCGGAGGAGGGAGAGCGTGCAGCACGCACACAAAAGGCAGCAGCCGAGGAGGCGGCACGCCGTGCATTCGACGACAAAGTCGGCAAGCTGCACCACTTGCTGTCCACGACCAGCCAGCCTGGTATATTCAACTCCCCCTACGCGCTCGCCACTGGCACGGTGCCGATTATCGCGGGGGCGCCTGTTGAGGAGCACCTGCGCACCGCGTTCAAGAAGCAGGCGGCCAAAACAGGACCCGCGGTAGCTGGTGCAGTAGGCGGCGGCAAGGGGGGCACCTTCCTACCGCCGATCAAGCAGGCGGGCGCGCGCAGCGGCGGCTCGCCTGCCACCGGTGCGACGAATGGCACGGGGCGCGGCGGCAGCGGCGGCGGCGGCCGGCGCGCGAGGTCACCGCCACTGTACCCCGCGGACGTGCTGCTGCTGGGCACGGGGCAGGTCGTGCCGCGCCACCTCACTCTCCGCCAGGTCGTACCATATGATGCAGTGAGGCAGGCAGAGCTATTGGAGCAAAAGGTGTCGCGTGCTGAGGTCCTCGTGCGCCACCCACAGCCCTTCCTGTCGTCCACCAACACGGCCAGCAATGCGCCTGCGCTGGCGATGCAGACGAACCGCAACATGGAGGCCTACCAGGACCCATGGTACGCAGCCCACGGCAGGCTCATGATGAAGCACGATAATAAAAACGGTGGCCTTGTATGCTGCCTTGTATGACCAGAATCCGAGATGCCTGTGTGGGAGGCTCCGTGCATAGGAAGAGGTGCTGGTAGCATGTGAATCGCCTCCTGCCGCCCTGCACGCTGCTTGCTGGGACTGCAGCGCCCCCCCAGCATGCCGCCCTGGTGACTTTGTGCTGGCGCATCGCTCGTGAGTTGTGACGCGCCTGTGATGCTCAGCCTCAAGCGCACAAACCAACCCAACCAACTGATTGCTCAAGCAGCTGACGGACCAAATGCATGCTTGCCCCAACTGCAGGGATCCAACCGTGGGGGCGCGCAACGAGTCCTTCACACCCTCCCAGCACCGCATCTCACCCTCACGCTTCTCACGCCACACGGGCCGCCAGCAATACTTTGACCCCCAGCTGCACACGGACGTGGACACGCTACCGCCACCCACATACATGCGAGCATCTGAGCCCACGCATGCAGCGGGCATCACGAGCGCTGACCTGCGCCGCATTGCCAAGCAGCCTGTAGCTTGATCCTGTCAGCTGGCCGCCAGCAACCGCGTGGCCCGTCGGTGGCTGGCTGTGGGCAGCTGAATGCGGCACGGCCTTCATCCGCCGGCTCAGAGCAGGCTGTAGGGTAGGCTGGTTGCTGCAGCACAGGTGTATGCTGTGCACTGGTTTTGGGCTCATATCTGACACGAGCACTTGGTGTTTGTACTCTGTGAGCCAGGCAATGAGGCGTGGCTGTTTTGTAAAACGTTGGCTTGACTTCTGCCCCCAGCCTTAAAGCAAGGAACACTGATCGCATGCCGTGTTTTACAACTGGTGGGAGCCATCAGACTCGAGACGCTCCACAATATAATCAAGGGTCAATGTGTCATCCATGCAACAGCTGGCAAGCTGCTTGCTACCCCCAGGCAGCACACTCGGATTTTGCATGCATGCTCACTCAGTCTCTACAGCCGTTGCGCGTTGGTCAATGTGTTTAGAAATTTTTTTATAGTAGGCCATCACGCAGTCGCAGCAGCCACGCCATCCTCCCGCAGAAACACGCCCCCTGCCACCTCTCGTGCCAGTGCCTCGTTGTCACGGCCATACGTGCAGTCAAACGCCTGCAGCAACGACCCAGTGCCCCGCACCTCCGCCACCCCTGGAGTGCTGCGGGGGTCCGGCAAGAAGCCGGGCTTTGGGGGTGGGGGCAGCGATGCGTTGTCTGACCCGCCCTGCCGGCTGAACAGCGTGCAGCGTGTGAGCTGTGCGGTTGCCCCGCGCTCAATGCTGATGCCCAGCAGGTCGCCCACAAACATGGTGGTGTCAGCCTCCAGATGTGCACCGCCTGGCAGCCAGAAGCAAAGGGCGTGGACGCAAGCAAATGCACCACGGGTGAGAAGCTGAAATTGCAGCACAGCCATAGCATACTTTGAAGTTTGATACTTATTTACTGTGGGTGTAAACGGGTCAAAGCAGCTCCAGGCTGCACGCCTGCATGCTGCACGCCTGCATGCACGTGCGCCTGCAGCTACACACATCAATTCAGTGCATGGCATGATGACTGGCACACCCCATAGCTCTGGGAAGGATGCCGGCCGCCAGCAATGCTGGATTCTTCGCAAAGGCGCCGGCAGAAACTCACTTGAGACGGTGGCAGCCGCAGTGGCGGCGTCGATGAGTGTCGAGCCGCGCACCGCCACGTGCGCGCCATGTGCAGCCAGCAGGCTGAAGTTGTGGCCAGTCAGCGTGCACGAGTCCACGGTCACCCGGGTGCCTGATCCGGTCGCGTACACTGCAGCAGTGCCCTGCGGCCACAACAAGCAGGCCCAGCAGCAGGCTGTCATTGGCATGCTATTGGTAGGAGCCGTGCCCGATGCCATGCCACATACATGGGGCGTACAGCAAAGTGCCCGGCAGAACGACACACACATCCCACACATGCTCACTGTGCGCACATGATTGTTCAGGGCTCGATGCAAGCTTAGCAACATTTGTAATGAATGCATGTGAAGTTGCATTGCACTGCTTTCACCGACAGACCCACCTGACGAATCTCACTGTTCTTGAGCTCCACACTACTACTGTTGGGCTCCAGCACCGCCTCCATCTGCTCCATCGTACCGCCTGGTACTGCCCCCTCCCCTGTTGCCCCAGCACCAGCACCCACTGTCACCTGATCAGGGCTTCCCTCGGCTGCTGCTGCCCCTGCCTCAGTGCCCGCCTCCCCTTGCACGGCAGTGGCGTCTTCCCCACTAGCTGCTGCAGGTGCTTCCTGTGCTGCCGGTGCGTCCTCTTGGCTGGTGGCTGCAGGATCCTGCTCGTTCTGCCCTCGAGCCCCGGGGCCAGGAAGTTGCATGTCTGGCTGTGTTCCTGGCGCCTCCTCAGGTGCAGCGCCGCTGCTTGTGTGCATGATGGTGGTGTTCACTGTGGCTGGAGGTGTAGGTGCGTGTTGTGGGGCTGTGACCAGCACGCCGCCTTGGATGACCGACCGCTTGCGGATGAGGGCTGCCCCACCTGAGACCTTAATAGCATTGCCCCCACAGTTGCCACCATACACACGCGTGCCAGATACCACACACACCGCTCTGTTGTCCACAAGCAGCGCATGCCCCTCGTCATGGCTCTCACTCTCCACAATGCATTCCTCAAAAAACACATGAGCGCCAGCAGTCGCACGTACGACGTAGGGGTCCAGGCGCCTGTGCCACTTGAGCCCCTTGCCTGTGATTGTGACCTGTGCAATGTTTGCATGTGCGATTGCATAGAGAGATCAGCATGTGAGAAGGGAGGGAATAGATCCTGAGACGCCACATACATCCCATGCTGGGGCCTGGCATGGGTTAGGGACTGGAGGTGTCTGCATGCTGCACACCATGCTTGCATGGCCATGCCATGTGTGCACCAAGCTTCGAGCATCCACCTCCCACGTCTTCGTCCGTGCGTAACCATCTTAATCCCGACATCCACTCAGCAATTTTGATGTGCTACGCTGCTCACGTTTTCAAAGGTGGTGCTACCAGTGATGAGCAAGCCCACGTTGTCAGGCAGGTCAATTGTGCCATTCATGACTTTCACGTCTTCCTTGTCCATGATGAAGTTCTTGTCCCAAGTGCTGCGTGTCCCAGGCATCACCGATGCATGCAAGCCGGTGACACGCCCAGATACTTTGAAGTAATTCATGTCGATCACAGAGCCAGGCTGTGCTGACTTGTACGCTTGCACCAAGAGGGCGAAGTCGGGCCATTTCAGTGTTCGCGTATCACGGTGCAGTGTGATAGGCGCCATGTTTATTAACTGTTTTGGAAGAGGACAGACATCATGGACACACACCTCACTGACGCTCATACACCCACCAAAATTTGCAACACCACGCAGCAGACTGTGGGCTGTGGTCTGGGATGTGGATGAAAGGAGTGTAGCTTGGCGAGTTGCTCACAGGAGAGTGCCAGATGCATGGCTTCTGAGGCACATGAACATGCCAGAAACTGAACAGTTCTGCGGCCATGGGGTGTTGCACGGTTCAGAGCCCGTGTGCTGTGGAACTCGTCACGCAATTCTGCGCCCTCCTTCAAGCTTATGGCTGTTACAAGCAGCCGCCCGCCAATCCCGTGGCTGGGCCTAAACACAGTCAAGGCCCCAGATGTGGTCATGTAGATGGTTCTCATGACACATGTGCGGATGCGTAGCTCTTTTGCTTTATAACAATATAAGGAATGGATGAACAACAGCGGCCGGCCACCCCAGCCCCACAACGAGCGCAATCCGATAAACGGATGCCCCGTCCTTGCACATGTGGACTGTCACCAAGAACTCATGCACAGTCTGCAAACCATCAGATCAAAGCCAGCCACCCGTACTGCCGCTCTGTTTGGTGTGGTCATTCTTCAGGCTTCAGACACTGCACGCTGCTTGCCTTTTGGGTACGCTTGCTCCCGTGCCTCTCCAGCTGGCAGCGGGTACACCAGCAGTGCAGAGGTGCAGGTCGTGCGGGACGATCCATACCCCACAGCTGCACACCACTGGTTCATGAGGTCATGACTTGTTCAATGGCCCGTTGTTCCATCGCATCACCGACAACAGTATACACTGCCTTGTGCTCCTGTATCAGCGTGCATTATGATGTGAGCCATTTGAGGTAGCCTTTAAAGCGAGCACGGAACACCTCCTCTGGCATACCCACGATTGCCAGCATGTCCCTGTACTGCTCCTGCATGGACCATTGGATACCCGCACATGGTTCAGGGCGGTTTCAGCGCAGCACGCATTCAGTTGCAAGACCCTGCATAACCACTTGGTCAGCACGTTCATCGTTTGGCGGAGTGCAGATTGAACCAATGCTTGCGCATGCATGCGTGTGCTTTGAGCGCCTGTACTGGCTGGCCAAGCCACAATTCGGTACGACCAGGCAACTGGTAGCAAGGAGGGCAGAGTGGCAGCCAGAAGGGCGCAGCGCCTTATGACATGCCCAGCTGCCAGTGGCTGCCCCCACATAGCCGCCTGACTAAAGGCTCACCTGCATCTGGGCGTCTGCCAGGTACCGAAGACGTGCAAGCGAGTCAAACGATGCCAGCACCAGCTCCCCCCTCTCCTGCTCACTCATTGACTGCAACGTATCCCACCAGGGCGCACTGCCAGGGGCTGCGCACAGGGCCTGGACTAATCGCCAGCGTTGGTACAGCTGTGCGCCTGTCACTGTCAGGCACAGCCCTGGATGTGCCAGCAGCAGCTGGCCATATGCAGCCCGCGTCTTCAAGAAACCCATCTGCAGTGTGAATGGATCCTTGGTCTTGCTTGCCATCATTGTCATGATCAATATATAAGCACAGTAAGAATACTTGATGGTCTTAAAAAATTACCGTGGATCCACCACAAGGGTGTGTGCGGTAGCAGTGTCACGGATGTTCCAGGCGTCATCAAGCATACTGTCTTCATGTTCATGTTCACGGCCCTGTGCATCACAGCTGCCGCGGCTCGAGAACAATGCAGCTAGTATAGTAACAGTACAGGGCAGCAGTATGCAGACACATCTGTGACACGCCGTGTTATTATTATTATTAGTAACAGTACAGGGCAGCAGGGCAGCAAACCGGCCCCACACCTGCACCGCGTCGTCCGCACGCTTATTGATCAGGTGTGATGCCTGCGCTAGCAGGTCCGGGTGGCGTGCCGCGCCCCCGCGCACCACATCTGCAGGGCTGACCTCAGCCATGATTGCCAGGTGGGCCACACGCTGCTGCAGTACATCGGTTGGCACACTCAGCAGTGCCGGCTTGGATCTGCGGTGATCAGGTGGGGCGGGCTGTGCATATGACGGGGTGAGGGAGTACAGTACTGATACACACTTGGACCTACAGCCTGGCAGTGGAAGTTCTGTCAAGCATTTGTAACTCAAAGACATTACCAGTGCTTGGCCCAATACACGGCCCCAGCTCACAGCGATGTGCATGCCTGTACCTGAACACTGTAGCTGCTTCTTGGGGAGTGCAACCACACCCATTGGCAAGACCCTCAACAGCAGCCTGTGCTTGACTCAGGTCCTCCTGCACACCAATGCCAGGCAGTGACAACAGCGGTTCTCTTGTCAATTGTAACAACGATGTTACTGAACCAAAGTACAGGAGTGGTTGCTGACCCATATCAGCGCATACCTGGAGCCAACAGGTAGGTGGGCGACATGGGTGATTGCATGTGTGGGCATGCGATCTGCATGCATCTCGCATTGCACTCAGATGTTTGCGCATGTTCAACCTGCCTCCCAACAGCCTGCACTTACTTGCAGCAGCAGCGCCGGGTGTGCCAGCACCGCACGCCGGGCGTCTGTTTCCTCACACATGAGAACGCGCCCCACGGCGGCCAGCCGTTCAGCTACTTGTGTCGGCCTGAGTGCCAGCACTTGGGGCTCACGGCGCCAGAGCTCGCTCACGCCTGCACTGGGGGCTGACTGGCCGCCCATGGCCTCCTGTAGCCCTGCAGCATTCTCCTTTAGCCTGGGACGAGACAAAAGAGCCAAGGCACAGGTGTGGTAAACATGCAGAAACAAAGGAAAGCAACTGCAGAAACGTGATGCATGTGTCAGAGGTCAAACACAGCTGCCCGTGCAGCCACGCAGCTGAAATGAAAGAGCATGAAAGAGCATGCATCGAGTCCCAGGCTGGGTTGGCTATTGGTCTAGCATTTTAACAGCATGCAGCTCCAGATCGGCTGTACCCAAGCCGCTGAAGCAGCTACCACTACCGAACAGCTGAAGGTACTTGCAGCAAAGCCAACAGGTGAGCTTGCCCACCTGTCAGGCAGCAGCAGGAGCTCCGGGTCATGGATAATAACCTGAGGCACCTGGCACTCCTGCACACACAGGCGACACCCGATGCAGCATTGCGTGGATAAGCACGTGTGCAGGGTCATGTCTTCACATCTTGTCCTTCCACCATCTGTCGTGATCTGTCTGCGCACGCCGCTCACACGCCGCTCACATGGCGCAGCACAAGCTTGGCATCCAGCGGTTGGGGCCCGTCTGCCCAAATCTTGCAAGCCGTACCTGCATCCCTGTGACGTCAGCAATTGATGCAACAGTGACTTCTAGAGCCTCGGGGGTGAACCGCAGCAGCGGCGGGCACCGCTGCGCAAGCTTCATAACCTGGGCATCCGGCATGCGCAGTGCACGCGAGAGTGCCACCACATGCCGGTGCTTGGCTGCACGCATGCACCGCACGCTGTGTTAGGATGCAACGGGAGCAGTTGTCTCATGTGCCAGCATGTCCCATGTCGTGATGCCAGCATGCGAGCACATGCGCTTGCAATGGTCACTGCCCAATGCCCTCACCAATCGCTGCTTCATTTTCTGGGCTGCTGATCACTGGATTGCCGTCTGCTTGCGCTCGGCGTCCTGCGCCCGTCACAGCCTTGTCTCGGCGCCGATAGCTGATGCTAGGCACTGCAACTCCGGTAATGAGGCTGCGAGGTGATGCGATGGCCACTTCTGAACAGCATATCATGTTATGTATACTGCTCCACACGCTGCTCAACCGTGGGCTCCATTTTACGCTAGCATAAACCTACATACTAGAATCTCCCATGCGATCAACATACGACCAGAAGGATACGAGCCGGTCTTGCGCTGAGCAAGGTCACAGTATGCAGCCCACGTGAGCCCCGCGGTGTGCAGCTTGCAGCCACGTGATGACTCAGGTGGTTGCAGCATCAGCTGGACATGGCAAATGGAGCGCTGAGGTGAGGTGACGCCATCGAGCCAGGCAGTTGTACAGCCATGTCGCATCCATGACATCCCTGCTCATTCATTCAACTGTCACAAGAGCTCCTGCCGTGCTGGTATCCCAGCTGGGGCCTCAGCATGGTCCCTTGGTGACTCATGCAGTGCACCAGCCAAGGCTTCTGTGGCCCCTGCAGCCAGCATGTCTTCCCCAGCCTGCATGTCTCCCCCAACCTGCATGTCTCCCCCAACCTGCATGTCTCCCCCAACCTGCAGCGGAGCTTGCGCTGCACCTGCTGCTGCTGCCCCACCTGCCAGAGGTGCATCGGCAGGCATGGCTGTGCCCTCAGCTCTTGCAGGCGCCTGGAGCAACTCAGATCTCAATGGCAGCGACAGTAATGCGTCATACACTGCAGCGCCCGCATACGCATCGAGTGCCGCGTATAAGACCTGTGCACAACATAGGCGCGGTGATGATGTGAGCATGTGATGAGCACAACATGAGTACCGGTACCATGAAATTGACAAACGCAACACCCACAACGTGAAACAGAAAGGCCATACATCCAACAAACTGCTTTGGCACGTGCAAGTGTATTGATCAAAGTGGCTGCGTGTCAGCACAGGCCAATAGCAAGCAAGAGCCCAAGGCAGGCAGCCGGAGCTCCATAAGCGGCAGGCGTGTTTGCACCTGATCGTTGCTCAATGGCCGCCGCTCCCAGTTGCCGCAGCGGATCCACCGTGGCTTGGGCAGCACTGCACGCAGCACCACCTTAACCAGGCCTGGCGAGCAACAGAGCCAGCGGTCAAGGCAGAACAGCCGCGTCAGGAAGGGGAGGACAATGGCAAAAGATACGCAAAGCTGCAAATGTATAGCATGAAGCCCGACGCCATATGCTGCGCCGACAATGTGAGGCAGCGGATCCACCGTGGCTTGGGCAGCACTGCACGCAGCACCACCTTAACCAGGCCTGGCGAGCAACAGAGCCAGCGGTCAAGGCAGAACAGCCGCGTCAGGAAGGGGAGGACAATGGCAAAAGATACGCAAAGCTGCAAATGTATAGCATGAAGCCTGACGCCATATGCTGCGCCGACAATGTGTGTGTATGCACCCTGCACAGCATTGTACTTTGATACCCAGGCAGCCAGGCGCACCTGCCAACCCCCAGCGTTTGGTGGTCATGTTCGTGGTGATCAGTGCCCGGTGTACAAACACACGGCTGTTGGCTAGGCTTGACAGCTCCACACACCCTCCCAGCCGAGCCAGCCCAAAATCACTGATCAGCTTGGTAGCATCCCCGCTGATGTTGACTCCCACCTTGGTTGGCAGTTCCGACTCCAGCAGCTGCACTAGGCATGCTGGCAGCTTCTGGAAGCCAGCGACTTGCAGCACGAGGCATGTCCAGCCCTGGCTTTGGATATGAGAAGCCTGGGCCTGGTGACTTTGATCCCTCTCTGATGCACAGGCCGATGAAGGCCGTGCGCAGCTGTGATGAGGCACGGGGCAGCCACTTGCCGCAGATGCACCGGCACAGCAGCTGCTCGTGCTGCCTCCAAAACCACTGCTGTGGCATTTCCCCACCCCTGCACCAGCAATGTGGGATGAGTAGCTAATGCTTGTTTTGGTCGATGGCCCATCTCCCGTTGCCGCCGCTGCACCACGCCTGTGTGCGATCTGGATCGTAGCTGTCTTGGGCGGGGGTGTGCCCGCCACGAACACTGGCCGCCATTCTGCAGTATCAACAGGCAAGGGAGCAGTTCAACGGTAAGCAGCAAGGAGCGCATTGGTTGAAGGTTCATGTCGTCATGCGCAGAGTGTCCCGCCCAACGTCGTCAAGGGGATCAAAGCAAACTGCTGCACATAGCCTGTTACAGCCTGAACCCACCGATGTCGAGGCCAATGACTGCAGGTTGTGCCGCCACCAGTTGCTTTACAAGCCATTCCACCTCAACGCTTGAGCTCGCATACCGTGGCTTGCATGGCAACTGCAGATTGGGCAGGCTGGGGGCTGCCAGACTTGGGCCTGCTGCTGGTTGCGCTGTGCCAGGCTGCGCTGCTTTTGCTTGTGCTGCACCTGCGGCAAGGGTGCCTGTGGCTGGTGGGCCTGTACTGCAAGAGGCAGTTGTGTCTGTACTGCTGTGGGCATGAGGGGCTGGGAGGGTGCGTGCTGTGCTGGCTGCAGTGTGCCCACGCTCTGTGCCTGTGGGTGGGTCAACCCTAAGTGAGGCAGGAAGTTGACGGCGCGAGGGTGCTGACGCTGTGGGTATCGAGGATTCTCCTGCTGATGCCGACGGTGCTGCAGGTGCTGCCGGTGCTGCCGGTGTTGCTGGCACTGCTGGTACTGTCGCTGCTGGTGGTGGTGCTGCTGCTGCGTTCGGTTCACATGTTGGCCCAGGTGCAAGTACCATGGGTAGCGCTGCATGAGGGAACACTTGCGCAGGTGCCTCTGCGCACGCTGGTGCTACATGCGCTGCAGTTGAACCTGGTCCGGATTCAAGCGTGCACAACCAAGACGGCTGGTGGCTACCTGTGGGCAGCTTAGAGCCGGATGTGGGGAGTACATGGCAGGTGGGAGAGCTCCGGGACTGGTGCAGCGTGGCTGCGCCCAGAGCTGTCACATCGAACGTTGTGCGTGCTGCGTGCTGTTCTGGACATGTATCTGGCTCCGGAGGCTGTGGGGACTGAGAAGGGCATTTCACAGGCGCGTCTGTCACTGAGCAGCGGGTGAACGGGCGCTTGCGCGCACTGGTTGTGGCTGCATTGTGCAGCGCGCCTGTGTTGGTGCAGTCTGCCAGAGCAGCCCGCTGCCTCTGCAAGTGGCATGCAGCCACGACATCAGCATGCGCAGCATGCATGTCCTCAGTCCTTTGTGCAGTCTCATGCCGCTCGTGCTCCAGTGCTCCACATGCCCAGTTCAGCCTTTCCATACAAGCCTCAATCTCACCTGTGCTTCGATTGTGTGCAAGACCTGCTCCAAACTTTCAATCTCATCGTCGTCCACGATTTCTACGGCCCATTGCATCACGTTGCGCACGGACTCTCGACAGCGCCGGCTCTTGACAGATAGGAAATGCTGAGCGTGCTGTGCACGAGCAGAAGCACATTACTGTCCAAAACAGCACGCATCAGCGACAATGGAGCTAAAGCTACAGGCGTGTGACTGTTGCACAACGCAGATTTGCATGCAGAAAGGTGTGACGTCACTTTCTTTCGTACGGGTGCCTCTTGGCAGCTGTGCAGCTTGCTGCTGAGCACAATTGTGCTCTGGAAGGCACATGACAGGGGCTGCAAGGCGCTGGTGCGTTGTTGCTGCTTCAACCAGGCACTGAAGCTCATGGCATGCGCCTTGCTGTAGGGAGGCAGCTGCTGGCCTCGGCCGGCTGGAGAATGCCTTGAAACGAGAGTCCTCAGTGCGTTACACAGGGTAATGACACATCAGGCCGCAAAGTTAACACCCTGGGGACCACATGGCCTAGCAGACCGCCACGCCATGCTCCACCCAGCAGCGCTGCAGCGTTCAAGAGGAAGCAGTGTCTCCAGGCAGATACATTTACTTCTTCTTGCCCTTGCCACCCTTGGCAGGAGCCTCGGGGGCAGCCTCCACGGCGGCAGCAGGCTTGGGGGCGGGCTTCTTGCCACCGGGGATCTGCAGCAGTACAAGTCCAGCCAGCAGTAAGCAACAAGAGCCATGTTGGCTGGCACAGCATCAAACTCTTGTTGTGTGTGATCCACCTATGTGGCTGCTCGTGCATGCGGTATGTGAACATGTGCATGCTGTATGGATGCCAGGGCATTGCACCTGGCCATGTGCCCATGAGCCGCTAACTCGGTGTGATTGTCATGCAGGCGCACTTGCAAGCCTCCCTGCCATGCACAGACATGCCCCCCTCCCGTTATGTGCTGGAACTGCTCCCGCCGCTGCATACAATTGCCCCAGAGCCGCAGCCACATCGCCACTGCGGCCATCACGCACCTGCTCGTACAGGAAAGTGGTGGAGCACTTGCCGCAGTACACGCGATCGAAGTGGGTGGCCATAAAGGTGCCGGGGCCGCACTGGGGGCACTGCTTGCGCAGGCGCTGCACCTTGCCAGAGTCATCGACCTGCGCGCGGAGGAGGGTTGGGTGGCATGTTTTGCATGCTGGCATTCAAGAAGCCATGCATGGGCCTGTGCACATGAGACCATGTCGAACCTACACCACCCCGAAAAGACTCCGTTCGCACCTTGTAGAACTTCAGCACGCGCAGCTTGATCTTCTTGTGCTTGTGCTTCAGCTTCTTGGGCTTGGTGTAGGTCTTCTTCTTGCGCTTCTTGGCACCACCCAGCAGGCGGCCCAGGATGTTCAGGGTAGCCTCAGACTCAACGCCGCACAGGGACAGCAGGTCGGAGTCCTCCAGCTGCTTGCCGTTGAAGATCACGCGCTGCTCATCGCAGGGCATGCCTGCGACCACCAGGACACCCCAAAACTTGACTAAATATCTCATGTGCGTGCTGACAGTGTCGGCTCCGCTCGTCCCAATTGCACCATGCCCGCACCCATGCAGGCAGCATGGGCGGCTCCTTCCATGCAGAGTTCATGAAAGCCATGCAACGTGCTGCTGCCTCACCCTCGCGGGCCTCGATGATAGCCTTCACATCGGCGACAGTGAAGGTGGACTCCACATCGACGACGTGAGTGCGGTCTGCAAATGTGGGCGGAGCAGGAGCAGGTGTTCAGCGAAACAAATGGCAACTTCAGCTTGGTGAACAGATCCAGGCTTGCGTAAAAGCTGCTGCACGCTGTGCAGGCGCACGGTACTTACTGGTCCGCACGAAGAGCTGCATTTTTCCTTGGGTACTCGGCAAGCCGAAGCGTGCCTTCCTCGCACCGAAAGGACGAGACAGTGCAAGCACGGGGCATATATCATCCCAACACGGAGTGAGGAAAAAATGGTGGCGCCTAGCTTCAATGGCCCAAAACTCGACACAACGCATCATATAACTGCGCCCACTGTTCCTAGTGGCAAGGCTGGCGTGGTCCATTGGTCTGCCCAACGGCAGCATACTGTGCACGCAGAGCGAGCATCCACGCACTGTGAAATCAGGTATGCCGCATTTGCTGATCCCTGCTAGGCATACCAAAAAATGTACATGACCTCATCAGCCATCATGTGTTGAGCGCTTTGCAGGAGGAAGCAGCAAGTCATACAGCCCACCAACAGGACAGCTGTAGACGTGTAGAGGCGGATGGGTAAAGAGGAGGACAGGGCACGGCAGCAGGGACAAGCTCCAGCAGGTATGGGCGAGGGCTGGAGCAACAGCGGCTTGGCATGGCATGCTGGACACATATGCTCTTAAGTCTTGCCCGTGGCTGCGCCACATCATCTGGTGACAGTGTGCAGTCTGATGGGCCAAAATAAAGGCGCTTGCAACTGTTGGCCAGGTGCCACCTAGCTCCACCCAAAACGTCAAGAGCAACACGCTCTCGCTCGAGCTTTTGCGTGCAGGCGCGAGCATAGGAGAGGCCAACCCTCCAGTCCCTGCTGGCGGCTACCAATACGTGGGCTACAACCAGCAGCCAGGCTATCCAGGTGTCCCGCCTGCCCCTGCTGGCTTCTTTCATCCCGGCCACCAGTACCCTTATGCACCAGGCTACCAAGGAGGCATGTACCCTGCAAGCAGCACTGGCCAGGCCGGCAGCAGCAGTGGATTCACATCGGCGGCCATGCCACCAATCCCGCCATATGGCTATGGTGCACCCCCAGGCGCAGCAGTGGGTGCAGGCGGGCCAATGCCCCCGCCCCGGCCCTACGACATGCCTTACTACAAGCCAGGTGCATCCCCTGCAAGCGCTGCGCCTTGGGGTGAGTGGCCCCGCCGCAGCATGCACATGAATTGCTGCTGTGACCATCACATGCCAGTGCTTGTACCGCCCAGCCCACCAGCACATGCCCTTGCTGGCAACAACGCAACACCACCGCTCAGCCAGCTACCGATCTGCCGCGCATTTTGGCTGGGGCACATGCGGGCATGGCAACTTTTTCAAAAAGTGCGCATGCACCCTGTGCCCCTGCTGCTGGCGCTTGGTGCTTGCATGCATTGTAGCTGGCGGCGGCCCAGTGGGCACAGGAGTGATTCCACCTGACGTAGAGGCACAGGTGCTTCATGAGTTTGCAGACCGGGTCGTGCGCCATGGGTTCGTCCGGAAGGTGGGCACGAGGTACCTGCTCGTCCTGCTGTACCATGATCACTGTCTGTACACAGCTTTGAGCAGCTTGTGATGCGACAAGTTGTACCTGCCGCTATCTGAATACGCCAGGGCCTGTTGAATGCTCCTGATGCCGCGTTGCCCGGGCGCCATGCAGGTGTTTGGCATCGTGGCCGTGCAGCTCGCCATCACTGTCGGCTTCTCATTCGTGTGCTTCTTCGTCACGCCCATCAAGGCACGTATGGCACACACATCCACGTGCGCGGTTCCACGGGTCCAGAGTCCAGATCCTCAGCTTTTGTGATGGGCGGTGAGAGGCAGCTGAGCTAATCAGCTCTGCTGAGCGCGTGATGAATGCTTGGAAGTCAAATGCATATCAACATGTATCTGCTTGTACCATGGCAAGCTGCTCGTACCGTAAGCAGTACAGCACGGCCAGCCGCAATGCAAACAGCGAGCCATGTCTGTTGTTGTGCTGCGCAGACGTACGTGCGTTCAACGCCGTGGCCCTTCTACCTATCCTGGGGCCTGTCCTTCGGCCTCATGCTCGTCATTGCGTGCAACGAGCGGCTGCGGCGCAGGTGGGCCTACACCGGCTGGTCGCCTGGCCATTCCTCTTTTCCTTTCCTGGATATGGTCCGACTCCCACAACACATGGGGTCGTACCCTCAACAAAGCACAGTATGCCTGCATGGTTCAGTGCGCTGACGGTGGGTGCATTATCGCTGGGTGCAGTTGAATGATGCCGAGCTGCAGCAGTGGGCGCATGCTGGGTGCACGTGCCGCGTGGCTGCAGGTACCCCGCTAACATGTTCTTCCTGGGCGCCTTCACACTGGCTGAGGCCTTCCTGGTGGGCATGATCACCTCCTTCTTTGACATAGAGGTCGTGGCCATTGCTTTCCTCACCACGGCCGTTGCCGTCTCTGTGCTCGCGCTCATCGCATGCCAGGTAGGTGGGCAGCCAGTGGGGCAGCTGGCCACACGATGAGGCGTCACTGGCAGCTGCCTGTGCGGATATACCTTGCCACAGCGGTTTCGGCATGGCATGCTGGACACAAGTACCTTGTAGCTATCGTTGTGTGTGCTAGGGGACCTCTGCAATGACTGCAGGGTGGCCCCATTCGATTGGTTGGCAATGAATCAAATGATGGCACGGCTGTTATCGGCAGTTATCATCAAGCCACATTTGAGCCACACATGATGTAGCATGATGTAGTGGCTGCACGAGCTACCCTTGAAGGGTGACACATGACATTAATATTAATAATAACACGGGGTGACACATGACATTTCGGTGGCCTTTTACTGTCTGCTGTGTCCTGCTGTATGCACGCGTGCAGTCGCGGTTTGACATCACCAGCTGGGGCAGCATGCTGAGCGTCACAGGCATGGTGCTCATTGCACTGGTCTTCCTGGGTGTGTTCTGGATCTCCAGGATTTACTACCTCGTCATTGCCGGTGCGTGTTGTGGCTGCAGCTGTTGCAAACCGTGATGCTGCTGCTGTTTGTGGCCACCGCTGGTGCGAGGCTGGCTGTGTGGGTTGCTGTATGCCGCAGGCGCTTTGCTGCAGGCTGTGCAGATCCCAGTGCCTAGTACTTGCTGCATCCCAGAATCCCATCTGGATGAACAATTGGGCCTGGCCTATATGACTGTGCAAATGCGCAGAAATTACTGAGAAACTGCCAAAAAAAATACAAATCACTACAATTCCAAGTGTCCGTGCATCAGCCGATCATGTGAACCCTCCGTGTTCACCACTCCCGCCCTGACTCCAGCCCACGCTTACTTATGGGCATACTACTGAGGTACTGAGCATACTTGCCTGCACCCCGCAGGTGTGGCTGCGCTGCTGTCTGCAGCATACCTGGTGTACGACCTGCAGCTCATTATGGGCGGCAAGCAGTACGCCATCTCACCAGGTGTACAGCCGCTTCAGGAAACAAGCTGTTCTATTTGTTCTATCCTTACACCTCTGCCGTGATATCATTTTATTGTACACCTCTGCCATTTTGCATGGTGCCAGGCATACCTGTGGAACACCGTCTTATTGATTCGTTAATACGGCCGCCAAGCATCCATCATCCAATACTTTGAAAACGACAAGTCTGACGTCACTGCCTGCTTGAACCCAGATATCTTGGCACGTGTGAATCTCACAACTGCCTGCATGCACTAATACAAGGCCTGCTTGCTTCCTTGCCCCACGCGTCAGATGAGTACGTGTTTGCCGCCTTGAGCCTGTACCTGGACGTGGTGCAGCTGTTCCTGTGGACACTGTACCTGGTGGGCCTGTCACGTGACTGATGCGTGATGGATAGGCTGGATGTGAGGATATGAACGGACAACTGCCACTGGCTTCATCGTAGCTTTCCTTGCATGATTCTCTTTTGGAGAGTCAGTGTAGGCTGTCAGCTGGAGTAGCTGACGGGGAAGGACGATGGATGCACACCCTGTGCTGGCTTGTGCACGGGGACGATGGGCCATTCGTGGACACCCTTGGCCAGGTTCTGGTGGTGGTGGCAGCCAGAAGGCCGCAGAGGGTGCTGCCGAGTTCGTTCCTGCCAGAATGTACGATTCCTGGAAAGCTGGTCGTGTGGGCATGAGGGTGCCAAGGGCCCAGTATGACTGAGGTATGCCGCTTTGTGTCTTGGGGAATGTTGGCAACGCTCCCTGTGGTTGCTGGCCCACGAAAGGGCCAAGGTGATGTGGCCGCGGATGTGTGGATTATACTACGGTCATGCTGTGACGCGTTGTATCTGCTGCCCACCAGCATCTCACGCCATTACTGTCAGACGCAAGAGTCACAGCTGTCAGACGCCGGGGAAGCTGCGCATCATGGTGATGAAGTCACGGCAGCTCACACGCCCATCGTTGTCAAGGTCCAGCTCATCAAACACCTGGTGGTCAGACCAGCGATGGAATGGAAAGTCGAACAGTCAACACATGCCGCCCTGCTTGCGTTCTATGCTTCTATTGTATGGAGCAGCTGAGCAGGTTGCACTGGTTGCACATGCAGCAAGGTCTGGTCACATAAATCATCTATCAAACATGCATGGCATGGTCTGTGCAGGGCGGTGCAGCCCTGGAACCAGTGAGCTGCAGGTCCAGCAGCCACCCATCCAACCACAGCATACCTCGTCAACGACTCGGGCCGACACAGAGGGGGCTGCATTCTTGAACGCAGCATGAGCCTGCGCACGCGAGATGAAGCCGCATGCTGGTGCACAGCACCAAGCAGCATGCATGGCATGTTGGACCGATTCAAGGAAACCGTTTGCATGAAAACGTGGAGCTGGAAGTGGCCACACGCGTGATTGCCTGCAATTGAGCACATACCGTCCTGGTCAAAGCTTTTGAAGACCTTGCGCACATGCTCGTCTGGGTCCTGCATGCGCAGCAGCGCCTGCATGCGGAGGCAGCACACGCGTTTGTGACCTGCAGCTGGACTCCGCGGTGTACCCTATCCATGCGCAGCAATAATCATGCACATACGCACCTCCATGCGAGCAGCGAATGCTTGCCATGGCAGCACAGGGCTGTTAGCGTCATCCATGGTGACAGCCTCCCGCATCATTGAATCCAACTGGGCCTGCATTTGACCAAGTTGACCAACTGAGTGGAAAAGGACAGGTGCAGACAGGTGGACAAGAGGGTCCTGCGGCCACCTGCTCACCCGCGAGGGTCTCGTTCCATAAAGCGTCGCATAAGCGCATTTCAAACCGTGCCTATCCAAATGGCCCTTGCCTTGCGACCACATTGTGAATGCCTCGACAATCGCCTTATGAAACCTAGGTGCTGCACTCTCCATTCAACCTGCTTTATTGAATTGTGGATCATTGTGTGCAGACGCACCACAGCGGGGCCGATTTGCCAGTCATTGTCAGCCGTACTGCTGTATTGGAGCTTGCTGCGCATTTGCTGCTTTCGACAGATCTTGGTCTTTGCGCCCTCTTACAGATTTGAGGCTGACCTGCGCACTACAACATAGTCTCCAGACAGACCTGCCTATGATGCATGCCAAGTTCCTCGCAGCTGCAAGCGCACCGTCTGCGCCTGTGCAGGTGTCGCGCATGCTGTCTTTGAAACCACCACCAGCCAAAGCCTAGGCCACAAGCACACAACATGGAGGATGACAAGCACAAGATATTCAGGCGCACAGGCCGAGGCACCCCTTGCCATTGGATGCGACCTGATAGTCTGGCGGTTTCTGGCCGCACAGCCACACCGCAACACCATAACAGAACCACTGCCGACTCACGACCAACATCAAACCAAACACAGATGTAAGCTAGCAAAGAATCCCTGCTGCATGCTACCCCTCTCGCAAGGAGCCCCCTGTATCAGTTCTTACAACACAAAAAGCGCAATCGCAGGATAAGCCATGGTGCCTCAAGCATCGATGAGCAGGCGACGGGGGTCCTCGATCACCTCCTTGATGCGCTTCAGGAAGGTCACGGCCTGCGCGCAAAAACAGCACACAGCAGACCACGCAGCGCTCAGATGAGGATCTTCAGAGCCAGGGCCACCAGACGCGTGCACATCGCAACAGGTCATCTCCCCCCCGTCCTGGACCCATACACCTCAGGGTTTACACCAGCTCACGCCAGCAACCAACCTCCCAAAGCGACCAACAGTGCACAGGCGCCCGCCGCCTCACCTCACGCCCATCGATCAGGCGATGGTCGTACGTGAGCGCCAGGTTCATGATGGGGCGCGGCTCGATCTTGCCGCCCGGCACCACGGTCGCGCGCTGCGTGATGGCGTGCATGCCCAGGATGGCCGACTGAGGTGGGTTGATGATGGGGGTAGACAGAAGGGAGCCGTACACGCCGCCATTTGAGATGGTGAACGTGCCGCCAGCCATGTCATCGATTGAGATCGTGCCGTCGCGCGCCTTCTTGCCTAGCTCGTTCAGTGTCTGCAGCAGCCATCACAGACAATTTCTTTTTAGCCAACTAAAAGAGCCAGGTAGGATCGAGTGAGGCTGTGATCAAGCGTGAGCGCACTTGTCTTGTCCTTGGAATGTCTGTCTACTGGTCCTTCGTTGCTGCAGACAGCACGGCATGCAACCCAGAACGCCCTATTAGCATCTAGTCTAGGCAGCATCCTGTCCCAAGTTTCAACCTCCAAGACATGCACCTTCTCAATCTTGGCAAAGCCCATGTGGTCCGCATTGCGGAGCACAGGCACCACCAGGCCCTTGGGCGTGGCCACAGCAATGGAAATGTCAACATAGTCGCGGTACACGATCTCGTCACCGTCGATGACTGCAGTACATCACAAGGAGCATGAAAGGACACGATTGTGAGCAGCGCGTGTGAACACACGGTGCGAACATGGCCGTAGTGCATCGCAGCGAGCATGCAGCCGTTGCAGGGCAACTCAGTGCCACATGCACACTGTATCATTGGTGCTGGTACCACACCAGCCAGCAACCAATGATCCCCTCCAGGTCGCCTTGCATATTGAGAGCACCGCACCTCCATTGACTGCAGGCACCTCGTTCAGCGCGTAGGCGGCGGCCTTGACAAAGGCGCTCATGAAGCCCAGCTTGACTCCATGCTTCTCAAAAAACATGTCCTGCATGGATCAGGGGCAGTTGTGGTGTGGTTGGTTGATGCGGTTGAAGATAAACTACCGGTGTACATGGGTTTTGAGACATGGGTTTTGGAACAGGAATTCAGTAGCGTGGCATGTGATTGAATGTAGGCGTGCACATGGTGTGTGTTGTACAGCTCTGCACTCAGCAACTGGCGATGCTTGCTTGTGTCTCATCCGGGATCAGGATGCGATTGCAAGGACTCATCATCGTGCAGGGCCCCAGGCACACAGCATGGCAATGGATGTGGGCATGGCATGTGATGCGGGTCAATGTCGCATGACGCCGCAAGGCGGAGCTTACGTTTGTACCATCCAGGGACCAGGATCAGAACTGACAATGTATTCCAAAACATCATTGCCTCACAGGCGCTTAGCTACTTCGCCATTGTACATGCCTGTGTTGTGTGCTCATATCCCAACCCCAACGACACCAAACAACCATGCAACATGCAAGAATACAGCAACAGACTAAACAATGGTGCAACGGTTGAAAACATTGAAGACATCTAGCCTGGTGTCTTGCTCTCTGCTGCCACCCCAGCCTCCCCTTACCTTGTAAGTGTTGCGCATCTCAATGATGCTGCTCATGTCCACCTCATTGAACGTAGACAGCATGGCGTACGTGTTCTGTGCACCCTTGAGGCGCTCCGCCACACGCTGCCGCAAGCGCGTCATCTTTACGCGTCTGTTGTGTGGTGTACGGCATCGCACAAACAGAAGGTTTGCCGCAAGCACGCCTTAGCTTGTGCCTATGCAGGATGCTGTGTCATGAGGACGGCTGAGGGTGCATGGTCACACCCTGTTGTCAGTGCACACTGCCTGCTGCAATCGTGGCCACTCACCGCTCAGGCTTGAGCGTTGGTGCGCCAGGGGCTGCAGCCTGGGCTGGCGCAGCAGCTGGTGCAGCAGCTCCAGGTGCAGGCTTGGCCGCAGCAGGCTGCAGGCACGATCAAATGTGAGTGGCTGTGTCGGGCGTCCTGATTGCCGTGGCATCTTCACAGGCACCGTGTCTCTTGCAGCGTGCAGGTTTTGAGGCAAAGACCTGAGCACTCAATCAAACCAGTGGAGCTGTGTGAGCGACCACAATCCCGCACCTTGGTCTCCTTGGGCAGCTCAGGAGCCTTGGGGGGCGCAGGTGCGGGCTTGGCTGTGGTTGCTGCACCTGCAGCTGGCGCCGCGGCTGTGTCTACTTCGCAGACGATCTTGCCCACCTGCACCACATCCTGCTCCTTGATGTGCAGGGCAGTGATGACCCCTGCCTGCTTCCCTGTGTACTTGACATCTATCGTGACCTTGTCGGTCTCGATCTGTGCAACAATGTCGTCCTCTTTGACTGCATCACCTGCGCACAAATCGTGCAGGGAAGTGGGGGCAGCGTGAGAACATCCTGGCCATCATGCCTGAGAGGTGTGCAGCGCTCGAGCAACCACTGTCAAGGCAGTGTGGACCAGCATGCATGACATGCAAGAGGTACACACACATGCAACGCATGGCGCACGCTTCATGGGAGGCTAATCAGTGCATCATCAACCCACCTGGCCGCTTCAGGATGTTCGCAATCGTGCCCTCAGACACTGACTCGCCCATGGCGGGCACCTTCACCTGTGCTACCTCCAGTGCCCATGCGGTTGACCGAAAAGCTCGCGTCTGCACCGCCCCCCACCCCAGCGCTGGAGCCATCATCTCAGCGCGCGAGGAGGTACACGCGTCGCTGACTTGACTGCAGGAGCAGAACACCAAGCGCCCCTTCAGCGCTCGACGTCATCAATCACGGCCCCTCGACACTAAATGCATGCAGCAAACCCACAAACCTCACCTGATTCCTTGAACCTGCTGCAGCTGCCCTGATGCCAGCCATGCGCCTGCAGGACGGAGACGGGTTTTGCCAACTGTTGAGTCTTTCATCATGCCTGAAGGACTTGTATAAATGGTTATATACTTACGCAGGGGCGTGATTGAGCCCTCCAGCTCACGCGCAGCGCCCTGCACACGAAGCATCATGATCGAACAATACTTACCACGCTGATGGTATTGGAGGCCAGAAACATGCACTGCATTGCATTTGCAACAAAAGACCTACCTGCGCGCCACCTAGCGCACCCAGGGCATGGCCTGCACCTCTCCGCAACACACGTAACATGTTTGATGCTGGGCCCCACAACAGTTGCTGGGAAGCCGAACAATCAAGCGACGAGCCCTGCATCGAGGGTTTACGTGGGGTGTAACCAGGTGTGGGCTGAATGGCAGGGCAGTGGCTGACTGGGTAGTGGGTGCTGCTGAGATGTCTGTGCGGCCTCAATGGCAGCACATTGAGCACGTTGAGGCCCTGGCAGCAGGGCAGGCTGTGCGCACAAAGGCGGGGCTGTGGCGGGACGTATGATGGGACAGCTGTGGCTGCTGTCGATGTACAAGCTGTTGTTACACAAAGAGCAGCCCAGCCTCAGTTCATAGCGCCGTACAAGAATGCACAATGTGTGCATGGGTTGCAAGTAAGCGTAAAGCACCGTAAAGCACGTTCATGGAGCAGCCTCTCGTCTGTGCATACACCAGCAGTCAAGAGCCAACCTTGTTGTACATCTGGGGATCCTGGACACTTACGGTACAATCAAATACTGATGCAAGCATAGTAGTACAACGATGATACGGTACATGTGAATGGAAAGGCAAGAGGCCTTAATTCTATGCTACACGCCCACTGCTACAGTGGCAAGCAGTAGAGAGGATGCAACGTAACGCGACAACTAGCTGCAACAGACACCCACGCATCTGACATGCAACAGCCGGAGGCATCGCACCGCATGCCATGCACACCATACCGGTATGCCCAAACGATCGTCAGGCAATTGTACGTCCAAGCAGACATCACGGTCTTTGTATGAGGTGCAGCTTTGGCTGCTCTGTTATCCGCTCACCAGTGGCAGGACCCCATGTCTCAAGCTGTCTTCGCTTCAGAGTCACTCAACCAGGAACCCTGCGTCACTCAATCAGGCCCCCTGCATCACTCCTGCAGTACACGCCGGATGTACCCAGCACCAGACACGTGGCCATCGTTGCGGTCCCTCAGCAGCAGCCGCGCGCCCTCTGTCAGCCAGCAGGGGCGCTTGACGAATCGAAACGTCGCCACCGCGATACAGCCGCAGTCCCGGCTCACGTGCTGCCCATCTGCGTCCAGGAGCCCCGGCTGCCCAGCCGACAGCTGCCCCCGCGGGCCCAACGGCGCATGCAGCACCGCCGCTGCAGCACGCAAGCTGCCTGGCAGCGGTCCCAAGGGCAGTGGGAGGTCCCCAAGGTGGCGGCTGCTTGATGTCTCCCGTTCAGGCTGCGGTCCACTGGCCTCACCTGAGCCACCCACAAGGAGGTCCTCTGGTACCTCCTGCAGCATCTCCAGCCGTGCCAGCTGCCGGATGTTTGCGCAGTGCAGCACAGCCGTGAAGTCGGCCCCAAGCTTGCTGCGAGAAGACTTGTGCGCGTGGGGTACAGCGATGGGCTGCGCGGCCGCGCGTGCTGGTGCCGCGGTGCCAGAAGCCGCATCTGCTGGCAGGCCACCCACATCCAGCTCCTCGTCCTCTACAGGTGGCCAGCGGCCAGACACCAGGCCACGCGCAGGCCATTGTCCACCCAGCAGCACCAGCACGCACTGGAACGCCCACGTGGCGCGTGGCTGCTGCAGCCCCAGGCTCAGCAGCACAGTGCCTCGGTGGCCGCTGTTGGGTGGCGAGCGCGAGAGCAGGGGCAGGCAGGGCGGCGAGGAGCTGAGGTTTCCGCCTGTGCCCCAGCCCTGGTCACCGCCTTCATGCGGAGCCAATGGCGAGCCATGCACGCCCTGCAGGCGCGCGTGCGCCATGCCCATGCTGCTTGGCACAGGTGCAGATGCCATCAAGCCAGCGACAGGTGGCCCAACAGCAGCACGAGCGTTTGCGCTCAATAGATGTGTTGGGCCTTTCCTGCGCACCCTTGATGGCAGGCTGCCCCCCTCCACATCCGCCCAGCTATTCCCCACCGCAGCCCCAAACCCATCATCCAAGCCACCGGCCGCCACCCTGCTGCTGCTGGCACGCGGGCTGGCGCCCACGCTGAACCCCCCTGGGTCCGTGCCCCCTGCATCTGCCTCGTCGTCCATGTCAAAAAGGGCGAGCAGGTCAGAAGATGCTTCCACAGCTCCAGCACCTGCCCCCGGCTGCGCGCACGCAGTGTTCATGATGTCAAGTACTGTTGCGGTGCATGCGCCGTGCTTGGGCGATGCCGTAGCCGTAGCGGCCGCGGCAGTTGGCCTGCTGCCTGAGCAGGACCCCAGTGCAGCGCCGCCATGGCGCAGTGTGGAGGGAGCTGGGGGGAGGGGGGCGCGACAGCCGGGTGCTGCTGAGTGGCTGCGCTGCACGAGGCCGCCCTCCCCATCGCTGTCCCCTGCTGTGAGCTCACTTGATCCCAGGGCCAGGCCCTCATCGTCACTCAAGCCATCAGTTGCACAGTCGGTTGACAGCTCTGGCGCGAGCAGGGTGCTGGATGCTGAGGTACACATGGCTGGGTGCACCATGTGTGGCACAGATGCTGAGGCATGGTGCAGGCAGGGTGGCTGCTGGGGCACATGGCTCATCCGCCCTGCCACGCCGGTGCCTTGGGCCTGCGTTGAGCCTGCCCCGGTGCTGCCCGCTGCCGCCAATGCCTGCTCCTGCCGCTGCTGCTGCGCGTGCATGGCTGCCAGTAGCGCAGTGGATGTGCCTGGTGGTGGCCACGGCTGTTCTGATTGCCCTGATGAGGTATCACTGACCGGCCGCAGCGCCAGTGTGCCAGCCTGGCCCGTGCGCACCTGCCGCACCGGAATCTGTGCACGCTGAATGCCGGCGACGGCAACCAGCACAAAGCTGCCATCCTGTGTCGGCCCCAGCAGCAGCTGCGCCCCCAACCTGATGACACCTGACACCACTGTACCCGACACAACGCTCCCCACCCCCTCCACTTCAAACACCTGGTCCACCTGGAAGTGAGCCTCAGGCTGCACGTCTGACCCCGCACTGGCGTGAAGCTCCAGACCCGTGGGCGCTAGCGACTGCGCCGCGGTTGGCTCAGTTGCTGGGCACTTCGGGTGCAATGGCGGCTTGCCTGAAGGTAGGTGCGCGGCTTCTGCCTGTACTGCCGGGCTGCTCTGGGCCAGCAGTACGTTATGCAGCCCCATAGCCATAGGCTCCGGCCCTGCACCAGCTGTAGATGCTGCGCTGGGGTCTGAGGGGGCTGCCATTTCACAAGGCGCGGCCGGCACAGCAGCGGGCGTGGTGCTCGGTGTTTGGGGCGTGGTGGCCTGTGACCCCTCTGCCTGCCCCCCAACTGCGGCGGCAGCCCAAGGCCGGGCTGCGGGCTGCAGTGTGCGCAGAAGTGCGTGCAGCACATCCAGCCCCGTGCCCGTCACTGCCGAGACCGGCACAATCGGGATAAGCAGCTTGCCTGCCCCTGACCCTGACACATCCGCGTGGCCCGTCGGCCCGTCCGCCTGCTGCGAGCTGCTCATGCCACGCCCCGCATGCACCTTGCTCAGTTGCAGCGCCACCTGCTCCGCGTGTACTCGGCCCGCCACAAACGGGCACACCAGCGACATGTCTACTTCGCGCTCAGCCCCTGCCTTTGGCTTGCTTCCATGACCACCGGCATTGCCACCGGCCACCATGCCCTCGGCAGCAGCTGAGCTGCCTGCGCTCCAGCTGGGCAGTGCGGCGGCGGCCAGGGCCCTGACACCCGCGACCACAGCCGCCACTTGCTCCGAGTCAGCCGTGTCCATCTTTGTGAGGACCACCACCACAGGCAGCTCCAGTGCCATTGCGCATGCGAGGTGCTCGCGGCTCACACGGCCCATGCCCGCACCCGCCGCGCAGCACAGCAGCACGTAGTCCGGCAGGAGCGCAGTCAAGCCGTACCTGTGTGGGGGTGGACAGCAGTAGGCAAGCATGCAGCGTGAAGGCGTCGGGAGGGACGCGGGCAACAAAACGTAGGCTGCAGGCTTCGCCTGAGGCCTCTGGCTGAGTGTTGAGCAGCTGCGGGCCATGGGCCAAGCTTTTGTGTGCACTGCAAGTATGCAAAATGCGGGGGAGCCACCCCCTGTCGTCTGGTTTGCTGCTGGGCTGTTGTAAACGGTTGCTGCCGGATCCCAGCCAGCAGCAGCCCAGCAGGGACAACCAGCAGGGACAGAACAGGGACAGAACAGGGACAACAGGGGACAGGGCCGAGGCATTCAGGGGGCTGACAGCAGAACAAGGAGCAGACAGCAGGAGCTCACAACGCAGGGGATACTCATACTCACAGCGCTGTCTTGAGGCAGCGTGCACCGCCACCCAGGTCGATGAACGTCAGCACCTTGCATGCCTCGCCACACATGTCCTTCTTGCCTGCGCACGCCAGCACAAGGCCAGCGCGAGTGCACTCGAGGCTCCCATAAAAAAGATGGCACATACATAAACCTCGCGCACAAAGAAAATCGGGCTGCTGGGCTGCCACGGTCATGCACACATCGACAGGCGAGAGCCTCGCCCACGTCCCCGACCCACATAATCAAACCCATAGCAGGATCACCGGAAGCCGCCATCCTACCACACGGCCGCACCAACCAGTAGCAGGGTCCAGCTGCCAGGCCCACTGCCTGCCTGCACTGCCCCATCGACGCACCTGACGTGCCGCTGTAGTTGAGCACACGTCCCTGTGCGTCGTAGCCCAGCAGGTGCTGGCTCACACTGCTCGTGCGCCCGCTCTCCAGCTCGTGCTTATGCCGTAGCACAGCCACACGTGCGGATCCGCAGCCAGAGTCGAGCGTGGGCCCCCCGTTGGCGCCGTTCGTCAGCACGGCCACCAAGGTAGACTTGCCACTGTCCACGCACCCCGTGACTGCTACGCGCAGGTCCAGGTACCCCGCCTCCTCCTGCGTGCCCTTCTGCAGGTGCACCAGCGCGCAGCGCCGGCCGTGCGCGCCCGGGAAGCAGCGGACCTGCAGGGTGCGGGTTGCAGGGCGGAGACTGCAGTGGTGATGGGTCGGGTAGCCGGTTTTTGCGCCTACTTGCTTGCTCTGCTCCTGTTCTACCCTACCCTGGCTTCTTTCTCTTTACTTGTATCCACATGCACCAACCTCCCCCTCCGTTGCCCTGCCCTGGCCTGCCTGTTTTCGGTGAGCCATGTTCTGGCCGTAATCAAGCCCTGATCCATCAGACCCCCTTGCATGCTGTGGGCACACACCAGGTTGGCTGCCGCACGCAGGCTGGCAGCCATGACGTGCAGCGTGGCGAGCGACGCTTCAAGGTCTGCTGGCCCAAGGCCCTTGGGGTACCCGTTGTCCTCAACACCTGGCAGGACATGCACAGAAGCAGCACAGCAACTGTCAGCATGCTGGTGTGCGTGTTGCTGAGCAGGTACCTCGCCCCGCAGCTTCCCAACTCCCTTGTGGCTTGCCTTACTGCACCATGGCCAAGCAGGAAGGCATACAAACCTGCATATGCACCTGTTGTCTGCATTTTGTTTGAGGCCTGATTGCATGCCAACCACACGCGAGCAGCCAGCCACTTATGGCTGCTGCTGAATGTCGTTTGATACTCACCTACATAGTAGAATGCCTCTCCATTCCCTTCACTCAGCCGGAATCCGAGCTGTGTGATCTGTGCGGCAAAAGCACCGCAACAGCAAGGTGCACATAATGCTGTCAGCACCTGAGAGCAGCCATGTCAGTGGCAGGCCTGCCTCGTGCACATGTCTTTCCCTGGCCTCAGTACACAAGGCTGCTGCAAGCTGGCATGTTCCCTGCTCCAGCTGCCCCCATGGCCAGCAGTCCAGCAGGCCAGGTGCCATGAGCCTCACCAGCTGCTGCAGGCGGATGGGGTGGGGGTGGCTGCACTTGTACTTGTATTCTGTGTTGCCAATGTCACTCTCTGGAGGCAGCCTGAAGTGGATGCTGCGATCAAGCCAAAAATTTGGCAGCATGCAGCATGTGTTCTCGGTCCTGTACCCAGTTGGCACCATGTGCGCAGACGCATATTCTGTGCATGGGCAGGCTTGTGTGCATGCCATGCAACAGGCATGCATGCCGCTTGCGGTTCATGAATGCCACAGCAAAGCGGTCTGGGTGTAGTCGCAGTGGCACCCATGAACCCCCGGCCTTGCACATTGTGGTGCACGATGATTGCATGGAGAACATTGTGAACCAAGTGTCGAGATTGGTCAAAGCTCAAGCAATTTCTTTGCTGCCAAAGAAGCGTACCTGCTGTCCACTGGTTCACGCTGATGAATCGCCATGGCCATCTGTATGGCTTGGGCACGAACCGCTCTTGAACAGCGCTGTGCAGGGGGGATGCGACTGTTCTCGTCTCGACGCCTTACTGTCAGATGCGTGATGCCCTTGCCCTCTTTATGGCCCGTGCTGTGCGATACTCCATTCTCCAGATCCTGTCGCCTGCAATGTCAAAAGAATGTTGCAAATGTTTTATACATTGCTCGCTTGCAGGCCTGCTACTTAACCTCACCTGCGGCTTTTGATCTCTTCCCGTTCAAGCAAAGGACCAGCTACGGACACCCAGGCGGCTGGACGCCGGGTGCCCAGCTCATCCGAAAGCTGCAAGTCCATCGTCTGTAAAGGTCTAGTCAGCCATCTGGTACTGTCAGAGGCCGCCACCGGCCCTACGACCTGATGCTGGCATCTATATGGGGGTAGAGCGTTGACCTCACCCAAGACCTCAACCATGGCACTGTTCACACATAACTCATGCACACATTCTATGTTTGGTTGGCGGACTGGGAGCAACGCCGCAGCCACCCAAGCAGTCGGCAACTGCTACCGTGTCCTGTGTGTGCTCTTAAGCAGCAAGTGGCAGCTCAATGAGCTGCAGCAGCTGTAGGCTGTACAGGCGACAGGCCGGTCTGCTTACAGCTGTGCGAACTTTGGGAGAGCTTGGGACAGCATTTGGGCACGTGTTTTTACTTACACGCTGTTCGTGCTGAACGCATCAGCACGGGGAAGAATTGGTGGAATCCGGAGTCCTTCTCTCATATCAAATCCCATGGGGAAAAACGAGCCACGCCTTGGCAGGTCGCCAGCTGTGCTGCCCACCCCAGCATTGCCAGCTGGTGGCGGCGCGAGCACTTGAGCCCTGCCACCCATCTCACTTACTGCAGCACACAGCCACTCTCACAATGCCGCGCAGCCCCTAGCCCCTACGTGGCCCCACCCTGTTTGGTGGTCCTGGCCCACGGGGCATGCACGCGCACCCTATCACTTCCCACACGCATTTCATTCTCGATTCCAGACCTGACGACATACCCAGCAGCTGGAGAACCTCTGCTACCTCCCCCCTGCCCATCCATGACCACACAATCTGATGCCTGCACAAACTGCAACACTCATGCGCCCCCGTCTTGCGCGAGCACCAGCGCAGCAGCTGCGGCCCTTGCCAAATGTCCGACACACCAGCGTCACCACCATACTGTACATCAGCAGGGCGCGGCGGGTGGCGCGCACTGCCCACTCTCGCCCGCAACCCCACCCACCAACAACAGACATGCACTCCCCACGACCAGTGTCCAACACAACCCGCCGCCTTGCTTCCTGCCCCGCGGCCGGCCCCTCAAGCCAGCCTCGCATTCTTGGCGCGCTACAGGATTGCAGGTGCCTGCCGCGCTCTGTACCGTCCATCATCAGCACCACACGCTTTACGAAGCATTTATGCATGTGTTGTCTGCCGGGCACCTGCCGGACGTGCGCCCTCAAAATGGTGCCCCGCACTGCGAGAGCCCCTACCTCCACCCAGCTCCTCTCCTCACACATAACCACTGATTCTACACTGCCTTGACTGACTGATGGGGTGGCGCCTGCCACTACGACGCAGCGGGCGCGCAGGGCAGTCATCCAATCCCCCGCTGCCCCTGCACACACACAGGCTGATACTGCCTTGACGGGCGCAGGGAGCAGCGCGCTGGCATGTGGCTGGGTGGGAGGCTTATTTCCCGCCCACCGTCACCTCCACTTCTGACAACTGGAACATGCGCTCCAGCGCGTCCATGTTTGCTAGCGTCTGGGCCACAGCCTCTGTGTCGGTGCCGTCACACCGCAGTGCAGTCATTGGCCCGTGCAGCAGCTTGTTGACAATTGACTTTGACAGCTCCTCCACAGCCTTGAGCTGCTTCTTGGAGAGCCCATCACCCAGCTTGTTGATTGCCTTCTCAAACTCCGAGGCACGGATTGACTCAGCCTTGGAACGCAGGGCCTTGATCGTGGGCACTGTCTCGAGTGAATCACGCCACGCCTCGAATGAACGCTGCTCCTCCTTGATTAGGACCTCTGCCTCCATAGCCGCCTGCGCATGACATGGTTGCAGCCACAGAGCCAGGATCAGGGCAGGTGCAAAGGGTACAGCGCAAATGCACCACAGTTGCACAGCTCGAATGCGAACCGCACACAGAAACACAGCGTGATAGCTGTCCATGCACCCCAGCACGCACCTGCATACGCGCCTCCTTGTTGCCAGCCACCACCTCCTTCAGGTCATCGACATTGTACACAATGGCCTTGCCCTGCAGCTCATTGATGTTGGCTGCGATGTTGCGAGGCACCGAGATGTCAACGAAGCGGCGCACGCCCCCGACCTTGGCGTCCCGAGCGGGCATGTTCTCAATGTCCTCCTTCTTGATCAGCAGCTCCTCGGAGCCGGAGGCCGCGAAGACCACATCGCTGTTCTCGACGCAGGACATCAGGTCGTTCATAAGGTGGATGTTCATCTTCATGTCGGGGAACTCCTCCTGCAGCGCCTGGGCCCTGGGCAGGCTGCGGTTGAGAATGGTGACCTCCTTGCAGCCCTTGGACAGCAGATGCTTCACCAGCAGCGTGGACATCTTGCCAGCGCCGATAATGCAGACCTTGGCGTCGTCGAAGTTGCGGGAGGGCAGCTTAAGCTGCGCCAGCTCCACGGCAGCTGACGACACAGACACAGAGCCAGTCGAGATGGAGGTCTCGGCGCGGACACGCTTGCCAGCCGTGATGGCCTGCTTGAACAGACCGTTCAGGGAGCGGCCGAAACCGGGGCAGTTCTGGCCCACCTTGTACACCTGGCGAACCTGCGATGAGAGAAGTTGGGATCTGTCAGAACTGCATGGCGGTAGTGCTGAGGATCGAGATGCATGGCGCACGGTGCCGCCACATCACTGCTGCACATGCATGTACCCAAACCCAGATCTGCGCAGCATAGCTGTGCAGGCCATGCAAACGGCGCACACCGCACAGAGCGCGCGGCCTTACCTGTGCCAAAATCTGGCCCTCGCCCATCACCAGGGAGTCGAGGCCTCCGGAAACGCGCATCAGATGATGCGTGGCATCGCGGTCCCGCAGCAGGAACAGGTAGGGGCGCAGCTCCTCGAGGGGCACGCCGCTGGAGCGAGAGAGCCAGTCCTCGATCTGTGGGCATCCAGGCAAGATTGAGGCACCCTCCATGTGTCGCGTGCCGGGCAGCATTAGTGTGCGACGCGTCGCGCAATGCAGAGATCAGCCCATGCCGGCAGCTCACAGGCGCCATGCTGCCACAGGCACATTGTACTCAAGCTCCCATGTGCTCGTGCCGCTTGGCACATGCAGCAGCACGCGATTGATGCCCCATGCGGCCCATGCTCATGGCATGTGCCTACCTCGCGAACACCACGGTGCCATGACACTGCCACCACATACAACTCCATGCGGTTGCACGTCGACAGCACAGCGGCCTCCTCGATGTGGGGGTACGCGCACAGCTCCTCAATAGCGCGGGGCCACTCAGCCTCGGGCACGGCCAACTTCTCACGTAGCTCAACTGGGGCATTGTGGATGGTCAGGCCCATGCTGATGATGGAGCTCTTGTTCTGGTTGGCATAGCCTGAGCGTTCGGACATGAGCATGGGGTAAGCAGCTAGTGCAAGGAGGTTGGACTTCGTCGCTAAGGTGATGACCCGCTTACTGCCCCCCGCTTGCACGCACACATCAGGCCCTGCTGCTGCATACGGAGCATCGACAGCAGCATTGGTCCCCGGCCTAGCTCAAGGCACCTGGAGTATCAGACACCAGAGCAAAAGTACCCCCAACAACAGGATCCACTTCCAGGAACACTCACGATTGACGGCGCTCTCCTTGAGCTGCTCCAGAGCCTTCTTGCTGGACTCCAGGTGCGTGGAGGGCAGCTTGGTGTTGCTGGTGCTGGCCTGGGCCGTGGGGGCATCAGGTGCTGCGACACTGACGACCTGGGCCTTCAGCGATGCACGGGCGGCAGGCCGGCCAATGGCCTTAGGGCCCTGCGCAACCCTGCTGGTGTTCAGGACCCGCTGCTGCATCTTTGCGTGCATCTTAACAGATGTTCAAAGGGCCTGGTGCAGCTGCGCACCGTCAAGGCCGTGCTGTGATGCGGGCTCTGTACTCCTGACTTGAGGATTCTTGCGACTCGGCTTCCCGGATCTGTGTGATAAAGAATGGTTCAGGGTTCGCGCATCCGTTGAGGGCCTGCACCAGCGTCTCGCAGCACATGCACGCCTTAAGGGATAGATCCACCCAGGCCCAAGTTATCGCACGTACTGGATCTAGGTATATCAACAACTCAAACCGACTGCTCAATAACTTGTACAGAATCACGCAAGAACGCAACACTGCAACACAGCGCCCTGCTGATAGATTGAGCACGACCACGTCCATGGCAGAGCTGCGTCAGATCGTTGACCAGGCCGGTCAGTCACATGTGCTGGAGGGCTGGGAGCAGTTAAATGAGGAGCAACAGGTGCAGCTTGCCAAGGACATCAAGGTGTGCATGCGGAACATGGGGCACAAAGAGGGTTTCATACCACCCGACGTCTTACTGGTGCAGTGGTTGCAGGTGCAAATCAGAAAGCACAGACCACTCTTTTTAGTTTGGAGGGATGCCAGGGCATTACCTTTATACTGCACCTGTGCGTCACGCGTGCATGCTATGCACAAAGTGTGCACGTGTCTCACGGCTTGCATGCGGCTGTGTTCCACTGCATTGCAGACCTATGACCTTGCATTCGTCCAGCGCGTCTTTGACGCTAGCCTGAGAGCGGCAGGTGCACATTTGCCAGCTGGGGTGTGGCACTGTATGTTCTATGTGTTGTGTTCCAACTAGTTGGGCTGCAGTGCGACCAGGCACCAGCGGCAGGCATGGCCAGCATGGCCTTGTGTATTGAATGTGTGGTGTATTGTATGATCAACATGGGCTCCTATGCGTGGTCACACACTGCAGATGAAGCATCACAGGAAGTGCAGCCATACAATGATGTATTCGGCCTGTCGGTGAGGTCATGCCTGTGCCTGGACGCACACAGAGCATCTGCCTGCTTGCTACAGCGTTCCCCACCAGAGGCGAACATAGCAGTTCACGTGTGACAGGCCTTTGTTGGAACACGCACGCAGCGCGCATGGCGAGATGCATGATGGCATGCTTTGCGTCCTGCGGGATGCGGCATGGCTAGATGCGACAATGCTGAGCTCCTGCTGAACATGCCGGCACCCGCTGGCTGTTGCAGGATGGAACGCCAGTGGAGCGCGCGTCATGGCACCAACACGGCTTGTCACTAATAGCACAGGTACCCGACGCGCACCCATGCATCGTGCTGTCACACCTGCTCCTCCTGTCCTGCCCTTGTACATAGTGCGATACGACGAGGCCTCTGTATCGTATAGTGCAGCTCTCACTCAGCGGCGGCGTGACACGTGACCATGGATGTGACAGGGCAAGGTGGCCATCCTGCTGCTGGCGGGGGGGCAAGGCACACGGCTAGGAAGCACGCTCCCAAAAGGCTGCTATGACATCGGGTTACCATCACACAAGTCCCTCTTCCAGTTGCAAGCAGAGCGCATCCTCAAGCTGCAGCAGCTGGCAGCAGCAGCACAGCCATCGCATGCAGGCCAGCCACTGCATTGGGTCATCATGACCAGCCCCTTTACACATGACGACACAGTGGCACACTTTGAGGCGCACGGCTTCTTTGGGCTACAGCAATCGCAAGTCACTTTTTTCCAGCAAGGCTCCCTGCCTTGCTTGACAGAGCAAGGTGTGGTTGCGGGTGCAGGTTAATTGCTAAGGACACGCATACTGTGATTGTGCGACAGCCGAGGTCCTGTCTTGCCGCACTGGCTGGGCACCCTGTGCCTGCATTGCTTCTTTGATGATCTGTGATCGCAGTAGTCTCCCTACATGGGCTCTCACACCTATGACACAGCCTTCATCTATGCATGCGATGTGCAGGCAAGCTGATTCTGGAGACCCACAGCTCGCTGGCCAAGGCACCTGATGGCAACGGCGGCGTGTACATGGCGTTGCATGGGGCGGGCGTGCTCGACAAGCTTGAGTCCCTGGGTGCGGCTCAGTGCATGTCCTTGGGTGCCACTCCTTGTGTTGAATATAGAGAAAGCAAAGCATGGCCTCGCGCCTCGTTTGGTAGTGCTGATGTGTAGCTGCAGAGTTGTGGCGGGCTGTCTTAGTGCCACAGTCAGTGCTGAAGCTCGCAGCTTGGTTGCCATGTTCCTATTGCTGTCCATGCACTGCACCAGTGTCCTGTGTCCATGCACTGCATCGCATACTGCCTGTACTGCAGGTGTGGAGGCTGTGGATGTGTACTGTGTGGACAATGCTCTGGCCCTGCCTGGAGATCCTGTCTTTGTTGGCTTCTGCCATGCACGCAACGCCGAGGTGCGGCAGCTAAGCTAACAGCGGGGCGGCCAAGGGAAGGGGGGCCAGCCGCAAACACAGCCCCATTGCACCACACAGTGGGCCCTGGCATGAATATGGGTTGTGAGCGTCGGTGTGTGCCTGTTTGGCAAACGCAGGGCTGTGAACTACTGGGTTCTGTGCCTGGCGTCAGTCGCATAAGGAGAATTCATTGAAAAGGCTCCTGAATGGTGTGACTGCAGGTGGGGGCCCGTGTGGTGGCCAAGGCGTACCCAGAGGAGAAGGTGCGTGGCAGCTGCCTTCATACAACGCCTGGGCATGGCAGAGGAGCAGGGCCAGGGAGGCAGGGTGCATGAGAGCCCCAGGGCTCGCCACTGTCGCCACCACTGCACGCCGCTGCGCAATCATTACCACACCCCGTCCTGCATTCCCCTTTCGCCTGCGGTGTCCCTCTTTCAAGGGTGTGTTCTGTGGCACGCGCCTGCCTGCGGTGACCTGTAACATGTGGCTGGCTGCATGCTCTGTCCTCAAATTATGCACATCATTTCTTGGTTCGCGTACAGGTGGGCGTGTTTGCATCCAGGGGCGGCTCCCTGTCGGTCGTGGAATACTCAGAGCTGGACCCACAAGTGGTGGGTGGGGCTGGCGATCGGTTGTCGGGTTTGGTGCGCTTGGTTGAGCATCCTACCAGCCATTGGTGTTTCCTGTTATCTACCTTTCCTGCTGTTGGAGGCTGTATCCAGTCCTGTGGTGGGTTCATTCGTGGTGCGTGAACAGCTCGGCGGCGATTGAAGGGGGGAGGGAGGGGTGCAGCTGCATGGATGATTGCCATCGCCATGCCGAGCTGCAGCTCTCACGTACCTGTCACTCGTGATGCCAGCAACTGAGGCCAGCTCAGTCCCTGTGTTTCATGTACCCTTCACGTGACTGTCCTTGTTGACGGCAAAATAGCAACAACATGTATTTGACAGCATGCACTGTGATCTGATGATGAGTTGATGCTGCTCTGTCTGACTTGCAGGCCACCGCGTCAGACCCAGCTACTGGCAAGCTGCTGTACAACTGGTCCAACATCTGCATGCACTTCTTCTCGCTACCCTGGCTGCGGCGTGTGCACCAGCTGGTGGCGAGCGGAGGCACGCCCTACCATGTGGCCCGTAAGAAGATCCCCTCTAAAGATGGGCTTGTGCAGGTGGGGCCAGCGGCAGGGGCCTGCCGTAGATGCTAGGGCTGGGGCTGTGGGCAGACAGCAGGTGTGCAGGAAGTGCACGCTGTATCAGGCATATTTCATGCGCGTGCGGTGCACCTGTTGTTGCAAGCGCTGTGCGAGAGCAGCTTGGGAACTGTAGCGGTGCTCAGTGGGGCTGATGTGCCAACAGCATGGCTCCTGCCTTGCTGGCCACCAGGACATGTGGTCAGCTGATCACTGTCATGTGTGATCAGAGTGATGGGCGGCTGTGTGCATGCGCAACGCCACTAGCACGTAGCAGAAGGAGCAGGATGCCAGTCGGTACTGCAGGACTGGCACTACAGAACTGCGACGTGCCCGTACAGGCACTCAGCCATTCACCAGGGCGCCACGGCTGCTGTGTGCACTCCATAAGCATCCGCTGCACTGCGCTGTACTCGCTCCGGCGCTGCCAAGCACTTCACGCTTGCGTGGGGTGGCTGTGAAACGTTTGGGCCTGCCTGCATCGCCCCCATCATGATCACCCTAAGGCCCAATAGTTCAGATTCGGGGCACCTGGGAACTCTGCCTCAAGTTAGCCGCCCCCATGTGCGTCTGTATGTCATGTGCGTCTGCAGGGCATCAAGCTGGAGCTCTTCATCTTTGACACGTTTTCCAGTGCGTCAAAGGTTGCGCTGATGGAGGTGGCTCGCGCGGAGCAGTTTGCACCAGTCAAGGTGAGCCCTGCTGTTGGCACATCAGCCCCGCGAGTTTTGTTTGGTACACAGCTGAGTACACCGTATGCAAATATGCGAGATAATGGGACTTAGTTACGCACAGTCTGTTGTTGTCTTGGTATGCTGAGCAGACAACCAGGGGCGGTAACAAACATGTAAGGCCGTGGTTGCTCGATGCGCACCGGGACTGCAAGCCTGGTGTATAGGTGCATGTCTGGGGGATGGGGGGTGGGCCTTGTCCAGTATGTGGGCGGTAGGTGCAACCAGCATGAGCCAAGCATGTGCGTGCATCCACGTACTGAATCCCGCTGTGGATGTGCATGCTGTCTTTCCACGCAGAACGCACCAGGGGCAGCAACCGACTCTCCAGACACTGCACGAGCAGCCGTGCTGGCACAGGGCGCACGGTGGTGCACGGCCGCGTGCGCCGTGCTACAGTTGCCAGCGGGCGTCATGGGCGTGGAGGTGCCCGCACAGCTGTCCTATGGCGGGGAAGGTCTGGAGGCCCATGTCAAGGGCAAGACCCTGACTGCTGCTGATGCACTGCTGCACTGACCCAGGGAGCTGTTATCGGCATAATTGAAAATTAATTGAGAAGGAAACTCGCTTGTGAGCAGTGGGCTGGGATGCGGGCATGCAGACCACCATGCTGACGGATGCCACCCTGGCGTTTCAGGTGCAACACGTGTAAAAGATGCTGTGTACAGTGTACTGTGCTGGCGTAAACACCATGAACCTGTTCCCAGCGTGGCTGTGGAGGTGGCTACAGCTTTGCTCGCAAGGAGCAAGGACACCAGCCGGCTGCAGAGTGCAGCCTGGACCTAACTCTGGTGATCTAGATATGACTGTTGATTGCCCGTGCACCTGCCGCTGGATTGCAGCTCCGGACACTCTGCAGCTTGCCTACTGTATCTGAACTCTTTGATTTCTGAGATGCAGGTCTGAGATGCAGGTCTGATGAGTTGCATAGATATATGGGCCTGCATATTTGTGGTGTGAGCACAACATCTTGTGTATGGGCAGATCATTGCGTACCATATCCGTCACAACAGGCCAGAATGATATGATCGTACGCCTCGTCCCTGGCCTCGTCCAGTCGTATGATGCCCTCATTTGCAAGCCGGGAATTAAGCCAGAGCCTTCATAATTCACCTGTCGCTTGCTCTGTGGACGGCGCAGGTCAGCTTGTGGCCTGCTATGCCATCCATGCAGGACTGCAGGACAGCTTGTGGCCTGACTGGGGTATGCAGGACCCCAACACGCGCCAATCCAAGGGGTTTCAACACATCCAGCAGGCCATAGAAGCATGCTGTTGTATCATTCAGGATGCCCATGCATAGTCACCCTGCAAGCAACGAGGTGTTGATCGCCACGTGGCCACAGCCTGGTTCTGCACTGCCACCGCTGCTTTTTGCATGGTTCCATGAAGCACTTCAACGACATCACAGTGATGATGTACTGCGCTGGCGCATGTTATAGTATGCAAGTTTTGTGCACAAGTCCATGATGGAAGTTATCAATGAGTTCTTGTTCGCATCGCGCCCTTCCCAAGACCATCCAACAGACCATCCAACCCACGCTGATCATTGGTGCCTCTCATTGCTGCGCTGGGATACTTTTGACGAACACTAATAGTGCTGCTGCACCGATATTTAGAGCACACAGCGCAATGGCCGGGCGGATGGATGATTGGAGCTGAGCGGGGAGGGCGACGCACGAATCAGCGCAACCCCACAAGGCAAGGCCGAATCTATATGTCACCTGGGCTGCTGCGTTGCGCATAGAGGGTGCGGAAGGCATCATCGTTCAATGCAGGCAGCAGCTGTCCAGGGGCTGGTCATTGCGCTTGCATGCAGGTGATGGCCCGGACCGATAATTGCGCCCAGCGTGATGCAGGTGCGGGTCCATGCTTACATGCCTGGTGATCAGTGTGCATTTGGACGCAGCAACACGGAGTCGTCTGGCTGTGTTATTAGCCTGCATTTGACAGCCGCGCACCGCTGGTTGGTTTGGGCCAGCAGGCAACCTTGGCCGAAATTCTAGTGGGCCACGGCTGACCCCCAGGACCTTTTCAAACCCATGACCCAATTGTAGTGGGGACCCCAGGTGACCCCGGGGCCCAAATGTTTTTGATTTCGCATCGCAAATAGCTCGAGCCTTCTCTAAAACATTTAAAAGCCTTTTTAAAAGCCAGGTCAGCAGCTCCGCCAGGGCCGCAGACGCCAGATGGACGGCGCTGGCATTCCAAAGCAGTTCCTGGCACCCATATTAGACCCTGAAGGCCAGCTCGCAGACGGTCCACTGCGCAGTCTTCTGAAGACGAGTTACGAATGAACAGCAGCTGCACCTATGGCAGCCATGCCAGTTTCCAGGCATTTCAGCAAACACCACAGGCATGGGGATGCTAATCATGGGGCAAATGCAGATGGTGCCAGGCATGCAAATGGGAGTGGGCTTGCACATGGCGTCATGCATGGTGGCCATGCAGCGTGTGCAAGTCACCCACCCACCCGTCCAGCAATGCACACAGCTAGCTTCCATGCTCTCGTACCCCCTGATCACATCCTCAAGCTGCATATCATACAGCACCTCTAATTCATACAACTGAATAAGCTCACAAAGCATTTCTGTGTACTGCCGTACTCATCATGCTCATCCTGCTGCACGGCTTGAGCTGCCCCAGCACGCACATGGCGTTTGAGAACGAATTCAACGCTTGCCTGCCCCAAGGCATCGAGGCTGGTGCGTGGTCTGGACGACCCCAGGCATTAGGCCAATGCGCATCAGTGTAGGGTCTTTACCCAACTTACGCTGTCGTGGTGTGGATATAATTCACGGCGTCACACGGCGCTTTGTGGATTTTCCTGCGGTGTTTCAATTCACAGCCATTTCGGACCACTAGAATTGGTCAACGGACCCCGGAAACCCGGGGGCACCACGGGAACCCCGGAAGCCCACAGCACTAGAATTTCGGCCCTTGTAATGGCAACATAGCGCCCATGGGCTTCTTGCTTTGCACGACGGCGTTGAAGTTCTGCTGCTGCCGCTCTCTTCGGGCTTGCGAAGCCTCGTGCGTAATCTGCGTGAGGGGGGAGAAGGCAAACCATTGGAATTCCCATGAAAGCCAGCCTGCACTCTGTTTTCCATACACACCCGCAGCGCTCCGAGGCCAAGCAAATGGCACACAGGCTGCAGGCGCAGCAGCACCAGGCATCATGCAGGCATGCGTGGCATGGCGGGGACCTTGGGCAGCTGTCCGCTGGTGGCTCAGCATATGCTTCTGCCAGCCTCAGCAGCCAGCAGACAGTCATGATGACTCGAGGCCCTGTGGCAGCGCTCCAGCAGCACATCAGGCTGCACCCAAGGCTCAGAGCCCTGCGCCTCTCACACCTCGCCTGCAAGAGACTGCCACGCAGCACAGGGGCAGCCACATGCCAAGCTTCACAAGCCAGCGCAAAGATGCCCCGCCAGCAACGGATGCCGCGGCTGAGGCTGGCGGCCAACCACGCGCGGCGTGCCACGCCCCAGCATCCCCGACACCTCAGAAGCAAGTTGACAGCCCCAGCTCCCTCATGCTGCAGGGCCGTCGCTGCCTCAGCAGTGCGCTGCACAGGGAAGTGAGCCGTGGTCTTGGCTTGCCCCCACATGCAGCATTCGCGATCAGCAGCAGCCTGCCACATGTTGAGCTGCAAAGCCAGCACAGCGCTGATGGCAACAGTGGGCTGTGGCCGGAGTGGCTGGCGGCAGCGGGAGCAGCTCCCAGCTATCAGGGGCCGGTGCTGCTTGAGCACATGCCAGACCAGGAGATGTGTTCACGCATGAGCCTCGATTTGGGCGGCTTCAGTGCCAGCTTGTATGATGGGGATGTGGTGCTGTCGGGCCAATGGTACCACAAACAGCTGGGTGGGAGCAAGGGCAGTTTGGTTGGCAGCAGTCAGACCCGATGCGCGAGCCCTGTCCGCTCCAACCGAACCCAAGTTCCAAGCGCAGAGGCACAGACACCAATGACACGCACCAGCTGCACAGGAGCGGACACCCGCCACATAACAGCTGCAACTGCTGGGTCGGCCAGCGATGAGGCGTGCGGCGGGGCCACGGCTGTGACAGCGGCTGCGATGACAGCTGTGACGGCGGCTGGCTGTGACATGTCGGGGGAGCTTGTGGGCAGTGGCCAGCGCAGAAATTATTTGCTGTCTGACGCGTCTGTCGACCAGTGCTCACCCCTGGCCCGGGCAGGCCAGCATGATCCTTTGGTGGATACGCTGGGGTCATGCATCCAGCCGTCAGCTCCTGCAGCCCGCACTTCAGCAGAGCAGCACCCCACGCCTGCATCGCAGCAGGCCCAGCAGCCCCGTGTGATTCTGCAGCGGTGGGTGGCTGAACTTGAAGTCAGACTGCGTCCCTCGGTGGGCCACTTTTTGGACGATTGCGCGGATGCTTCCACAAGCCTGGAGGGCTCCAGGGGATACAGTGGTGCAGGTACCATGCCCCGCAGCGGTGCACATGGGAATTCATCACAGCCACTGCCGGGGTTACAGCTTCTGCCAATGTCACAGCTGCTGACGCCCTCGCTGCCGTCACAGCTTTCAGGGCGGTCGTCGCAGTGCATCTCACAGCAGCTCCCCTTCTTCTTGGATGGAGGTGATTTATGATAGCATGAGCTTAGTGAGGCACCTTTGTCAGGGCCTGATTTGGCTTGCGGCCACCATGTGGCCACCAATGTGGCCACCAGCGCATGTGTGGGAACATTGCTGGGATGCTGGGCAGATGAGATCCAGATGAGATGGTATGGTTCCCACAAGCCACAACTTGTGCTTCCTGTGCTTCTGTGCACAGCCGGGTGCAAAGGGCATAGTGGCTTGTCAGCTGGGACCACCAGAATGGCTGTGGAAATGAAGAGCGCTGGGGTTGCTATTAGTGGAATTGATACCCTTGCCAAGGGCCATGGCCGCATGCCTAGGTCACGGACCACCTTCTGATGTTACCAGCAGATCTTTTCATGACTTGTATATGAACGGTGCATGCCAACGGTTTTGGAATACCGTTCGCCACCGTGGTTATGCACAGTTCTGTTGTTTGAAGTGTGAGGCTGGGGGGTGGTAAGGGCTTGTGTGGGCGGCGTTGGGGT